>JAMKQA010052001.1:0-16519 GCA_024699735.1 Posidonia australis
TCTAGCGAACATTCGATGGGAAAGTAGGCACCAGGATTCGTTCCAATGGAGCGAACCTTAAATGGGAATGTAGGCACCAGGATTCGTTCCACTGGAGCGATCCTTGGGTGGGAAAATGGCACTAGGATTCGCTCCAACGGAGTGAACCTTGGATGAGAAAAAAGGCACAAGGATTTGTTCCAATAGAGTGAACCTTGGATGGAAAAAAAGGCACCAGGATTCGTTCCATTAGAGTGAATCTTAGATGGGAAAAACGGCACCAGGATTTGATCTAATGGAGCGGACCTTGGATCGGAAAAAGTCACCAAGATTCACTCCAATGAAGCAAACCTTAGATGGGAAAAAAGGCACCAGGATTCGTTCCAATAGAGCGAACCTTGGATGGGAAAAAATGGCACCAGGATTCGTTCCAATGGATTGAACCTTGGATGGGAAAAAAGGCACCAGAATTCACGCCAATGGAGCGAGCCTTGGATGGGAAAAAAGGCACTAGGATTCGTTCCAATGGAGCGAACCTTGGATGGGAAAAAAGGCACCAGGATTCGTTCCAATGGAGAGAACCTTGGATGGGAAAAAGGTACCAAGATTCGTTCCAATAGAGCGAACCTTGGATGGGAAAAATGGCACTAGGATCCGTTGTAATGGAGCGATCCTTAGATGGGAAAATAGGCACCAGGATTCGTTCCAACGGAGTGAACATTGGATGGGAAAAAATGCACCAACATTCATTCCTATAGAGCGAACCTTGGATGGTAAAAAAGGCACCAGGATTCGTTCCAATGGAGCGAACCTTGGATGGGAAAAAAGGCACCAGGATTCGTTCCAATGGAGCGAACCATGGATGGGAAAAAAGGCACCAGGATTTGTTCCATTGGAGCGAACCATCTATGGAAGAAAAGGCACCAAGATTCATTCCAATAGAACGAACCTTGGATGGGAAAATCAAAGCCTCGAATTCGTCCGTTAGGATCAAGATTCTTAGGTGAAACGAGAATTCCACCCTACCTAGTACGGAAGTTGTGAAGACTTCATTTTTCTAGGTCTGGGCAAGAACACTGGATTCTCGACTATTATCTGGGTGGTCCCCAGCACCAAGCCAATAGGCCGAAGAAAGTTGAATTCTGCACCAGTCATGCGCCTATTGTCGCGATGACGATTTTTGTTCCGCATCAACCATAAGCAACCAAACAAGCAGGCCCGAAACGTTCTGAAGAATTTTATTACCTGAGTCAATGAATTGATTACACGCATTTCAATTTGCAAAGAAACAGTAATATGACATGAATGTTAAGAATTTATGTCATCTCTGGATCTCTTGGAGCTTCAGGCTTTGGCAAAGAGCGTACGACTCGGGTGGCGCTACAGATTGGCTAGGTTTCCTCGACTTCGACTTCTTAATCTGTTGTGCAACTCTTCCTCTCTATGATTGCAAGATCCTTTGATCGCATGGAGCCACTGAGCAGGTGAGATAGCTCCTTTGTCATAGTGTAGGAGCTCAAGGGGTATTCTTGGAACCGTGCTGGCATTTGCCTCTAAACAAAAGAATCCTGCTGGTAACTGAACTGCAGCATCACACGGATCGGGTGGTATTCCACTCCACTAGTCAACCCTGGTAGGATGATAAGCCGCATGTCAACTATGTTGAAGAAGGCCTCAAAGTTATATGAAGCCGAAGGAATAATACGCTAGCTGATTTTTTGTTCTGTCAAGCCTTCTTAATGCTCATATTCCTTCTGAACTAAGGTGAGCATGCGCGCATGGCCACTTTGACAGTAGGATTCAAAGGCTGATCGTTGCGGGTGCAAGACTTTTACACCCAGATGTGTAGCCAACCATACTTGTATAAAAGCTCCACAACCATAAAAGTGCCGGCAGTGCCGCAGTGATCGGTCCAGAGCCCGATAAGTTTCTACCAAGATGACTAGGGCTAGATCTATTTGTCAGGTAACAACTGGCAAAGCGATCTTAGCGACTTCAATGTTTACAACCATCCAGCCATGGCTGAAAATCAATTCTCCCAGGAAGCAGACAACAAAGCCTTTCAACCAAAGCTCGTCGCCTAGGGAGGCGCGCATTCCGGCTACTTTGTCAAAGTAGGCTAGCTGCAGCATAGGAGAATGTCCATCTGAACAGATGAGCTGATGACCACAATCACTGGTTGATAGGCCAGTTAGCTCACTCAAGACTGAAGAATACCCATCATGTCGCATGAACACGGTGGGTCCTAGGAACCTTTGTAGACCTCATATTTTGTGGACCTTTTCCAAGGTTGGGGTCAGTTCGACTCTCCCAAAGCGGAATACATGATGGGTTGGCTTCCAGAATCGGGCAACGGCACACAGAAAGTACCAAGAAACCTCCACCCTTGCAATATCTAGAAGCTCTGAAGAGATTCCCCAAATCCGCAGCTTGTCATGATCACTTTCAATCAACTGCTTGATCCATGCTTGGAGAACCTCTGAGCAATGTGTGGGCACAACCCTAGTTGGGAAACCCATGATCCGTAGGGTGTTTCAGCTTTCTTGGCTCCTCAGAAGGGGTAAACGATCTCCTGCAGGACATGCTCAAAAACATTGTTTTAGAAACTGATCTCAATTTTGCTTTGTTGAACAACACTTAGCAAAATCAAAGCAGATAGATAAAAGATAAAGTGTTATTCAAAGAATTAGAGAAACTGGCCCAATGTTGAAAACTACAGCTGACTGGACAGAGAGTTGTTGGACAGATTAAATCTTGTGCACAACTTTGAGGGAAAACCCTGGTTTCAACTGGTTCTGACAAGGCACCCAAGTAATGAGATGTGGCCATCAAACTTGGAAAATCAGGATTATCTGATGATTGTGCCCCCTAGCAGATTACCGAGGTCCTCGACCAACAGAGCAGTTGACATGCCCCTGGTCGAGTGTTAGCTTAAAGCATCTAACCATAGGACAACTGACATGTGCCTGGCCTGACATGGACGCCTATTGACCAAATAGAGCAGCTTACGTGCCCTTAGTCGAGTACTGGCTCAATGTGTCTAACCATAGGATAGCTGACATGGCCCTGGTTTGTCATAAATGGCCCTAACCGACGAGAGCAGCTTACATGCCCCTGGTTTAGGCGATGTGCTCTTGATTCTCTTGAACTAAAAGTCGTTGTCATATCCTAGCCAAGAAAACCAAGTGATACTCTACGACGTTTTTAGGATGATATTTGCAAAAAGAAGATGCATGCATGCTAAATGATTTGTGGGATCTTATTGGTGTCCTCAATATTGGGATGCTTACTGGCAAGTACAAGGGAACGGCAACTCCAGACCTCACAAGACTCTATCCAAGCCCGTAGTTTTTGGGTGGCTCTCTGGAGACGGGTCATTGTGTCTTGAGCTCCGTTCCAAACCCCACTTGACCATACCCCTGCTTTTTATTTTATTCATTCTTTATTCTTTTCCCCTCATAGGCATGTGGGTTCACTCTATCCCTGGCTTGGAGGTAATAGGTACCTGGTCTATGGTGGGGAGCTATTGCTGTTTAAAGGGTTGGCTAGGCCCTTTTTGTAACATGTCTTCCAAGTAATCACTCCGACTCCTCTCCAAGATACATTGGAGGGACAGAGCTACCCGCCATGCCTCTCTCGTTAGGGCTGACTTCTATCTGCGACTTCTGTCTTCTTATTCTTTTATACCTTTTTCAGACATATATTTTTGTTTTATTTCTCGCGCTCTCACTCTCGCCCCTAACATTTTATCTCCCTCTGGGAGGTGTAGGGTCCCTGAGGAGCTTGGATACTTCGCCTAATTCATAAGGAAAGGTGGCTCCCTCACTTCGTAGGTTCCTGAATAGTATCTACCTGAGGAGGTGCTACACATTCCCCACATTGGCAAGCTTATTCCGCCTATCATCACTGGGCTAAGATCCATGCATGTGATGATGAAAACAAATGTCAGTATATATATGCGTATACTGAATGAGGGTTAGTATGTGCTGTGATGTAGAGCTACATGGATGTAAGAAGATCATGACCTCATGTATGCATGAAGGAAATTGTTAGTGTCACAGAGTAAGGACATATTGTTTATGATCACTGATAGTACTTTTTCAGGTAGCATGAATTAATTGGCTCTGGTTGTTCGATGCAGTCCATGTCCTCAAGGATAACAACCCCTGATGGTGTTTTAGAATGGTCATCGTAACACTAGTTCTCTTGTATACACCTCTAATGATTTCTAGTTCTGCCATTTCCGAACTTGTGTCTGACTGTTCCACTTTAGGTAGACAAAAGCTTTCAATTTCATGATGTCTTTGTACAGCATGTACAACAGGTGGGCAGCTGTCCTCTGTTTAACTGATGTGAGTGCTGCCGCCCGGGTTCCTTCTTGAGCCTATCTCAGGATATTTTTTTTTGGACCCCACTGCTGAAGTGGGGCCCGATTTGATAGTACCACCTAGACTCGCCTCCCGACTGATAGGAGATAAACTCCTCTAGTCTAGCGTTTAAAGATCCATTCTCCTCCATGGTCATGATAGCAAACTGACCTTGTGCAACTGTCTGCTCCTCTGTGTCCTCGATCATTACTGCCTTTCCTTTCTTACGCCTAAGCTCACTTTGCACATCTTCGGCCAGTATCGCCAACTGTTCTTGAAATAAAACTTCCATGTCACTGAGCATGCTATCCACCTGTGCTACCGCGTCTCCTTCCTCTTTATCGGAAGCAAAATCCACATAATAAGCACTGGAAGTTCTTAACACTTTAGGCACTGATTTCAGCTATCCTGGCTGCAATCCCTTTAGGACTAATTGTTGCTCTGATGCTACTACTATTGACTCTGCCCTCGCTGTGCCCCAAACTGCAACCGGATTATTAGACAGACCCTCTGCTAACTCCGGAGGTGGCAACGCTAACATAGCTATCCCCGAGGACATGGATGATGTTTAACCCATTCCAAAGTCCATAACTTCCTCCTCCGAATAGTATTCCTCTACGCATACCCACTCGGGCCCACCAATCGGTTTGTCTGGCCCAGGCTCTGCAAACATCAAACTTTGATTGGGATCCAGCAATCCCGCATTGACAAAATTATTTAAATCTCGTGGAATAACGAGCTTTTGGAACTTACGACGCTTCGCGTATCCGTCTTGTGGCTTCTGCTCGTATCCCAGTCCTTCAAACTTTCATCTTCTTTCCACGGCGATTGGTTCTACGATCCCTTGGCCATTCCGCCCGAGAGGTGCTCCCTTCTTGTACCCCCATCTCAAACATAGATTCTCGACCATCGAAAAGGAGTTGCCAAAAGCGGCCAAATGGCTGGCACGCTCGAGAATTGGAATAAAATTGACCGGTTCAAAACGGTCGATATGGTAGAGCACATCAGAAGGTTTGGAGTCAAAATGGATAGTATGGAACGACACTGAAAAGACTGCAGAATTAGAAGACTCAATGAAGGATTGACTCAGTTGATAAGAGAATGGATCTGAGACTTCATGGATGAGGAGAGAAGGATCAAAAGATTCAACCTCATCCGAACATAGGAAATAAACTCCCGAAGCTCTCGGCGCATGCTCAGGCAAAGGCTGGTTGACTATGTTGCTAGATGTGGATGTAGATGAATGTGGTGTCTGTGCAGCGGGTCTGGACTCTACCTCCTATGTGTTAATACTGATGGCCTTTCAGTCAATTAATACTGATGGCCTTTCGGTCAATCAGGTTCTGAATAACATTCTGAAGTGTATAGTAGTTATCCGTAGAATGCCCCGCGACTCTATGGTAACTGAAAAATAAATCCGCCTTAAACCATGATGGAAGAGGGTTTGGCGGTGGGTGGATTTCCGGAAGCTTCAGTAATGACACTTCTTTGGGAAATATGACATTCAGTGGCTCGACCAAAGGAGTGTAATCTCTCTCAGGTCATGGGAGCCGCCTTGTTCCCTGGTAGGGCCCTTGCCTTGCCGGTGCGGGCCAGTAGACTAGCTTAGCGGTGGTTGTGATTTGTGATGTGCGTGGTGCTCTAGGTGCAGGAGAGTAAACCTGATTCTGAGCTGGCGAGCTCACCACATTGGCTGGCATAACAGGAGCCCCTACATATGCCACAGCATTATTAGTAGAGTCTTTCTTCTACCCGTAGCCAGTGTTGGATCCATTGTTACCACCTTTGCTGTTACCAGTTCCGCCGGTAGCTATGGTCTACTTTGCGAATGCTGCTAAAGCTGGGAAGCTTCCGCTATTTAGCGAGCTCTCTACATGGGTGTCAGCTCTGATCAGGGATGCAAATGTGGTAATAGGCTGGATGCTAAGTAGAGCTCCAATGGCTGGCTGCGCCCATCGAATTATTATTTTGATAGACTCTTCGTCAGAAGGTCTATCATGCACTTGTGATGTGAGGGCTCGCCAGCGCCCAACGTACTCCTCGAACAGCTCATGGGGATTCTGCTTGGAGGTGACTAGGTCCTCACAATTTTAGGACCATGTCGAGGTTAAAAGAGTACTACTCCAGAAAAGCTTGGCTCAAATCACTCTAGGTCCTTATGGTAGACATATCCAGCGACGTGAACCATTTTAGAGTTGGACCTGTGAGACTTTTCTGGAAAAGGCAAATGAGAAGCCTCTTGTCATCTTGTAGCTGAGCGAGATCGCCACAGTACTCCCAAAGATGTGAAATTGGGCAGCCTTTCCCATTATATTTCTCAAATTCTGGGATGTGGAAGTTCAGTGGGAGTATCGCCTCTAGGAAATAGCAGAGGTCCCGGAAGGAGAAAGACTGGCGGTCCCCGCCCTACACTTGACGTAGAGCTTTCTCCAAGTCATTCCTCCTTGCGAAAAGTGCATTGGGAGTTGCTGCTGACATTGAGTATGCAGTCGGGGTGGGTCCCGCGTACGCTGTGTCTATAGCACCCGTGTGCTCCTCCAGATCTATCATCTCGCCACCTGGTGCCATGGCGTGAGGACCAGCATACCTGTGCATGTGCGCTACTTGTGGTGGTGCGCATGTAGAAGCTTGTACCCGATGCAAGGGTATAGAGATGTTATGCTGTGTGGGGCATGTTGTTGTGTGGGGGAGCAACAACTGCTGAACTGGGATGGTCAGGTTCGTAGGCCGGTGAACTCCTGCTAGCCCAAAAGGTTGACTACCAACGGAGGGAGGAATATATTGTGCATGCTATGGTAGTGATGCTACTGGCAGAGTAATAACGCTCATTGTTGGGACAGCGAGAAGGTGTGGCGACAACTGCAGTGGTGGGGGAATTGGTGCAACATGATGGGCCTGAGCAGGCAGAGCAGGATCCTCAGAAATGGGACAAATAGGCACAGTCAAAGTGGGATCCAAAGAGAAAGCCATGTTTTGCAACCTCTGTGCAAGAGCCAGAAGTTGGTGAGATTGTATGGTGGCAGAACCATTGGTAGCAGTACCGAGGGGTGGAAGATCAAGCGGCAGCGATGTCAAAGGGGGCCAGATGTTCAAAGATGCTGCGGACTGAATTCCTACTGATGAGGCAATCACAGCCAACTAAGTGTTAAGTGGAAGAGGGTCAACTGAAGAATAGGACATGACCAGATCAGATGTCCTAGTGGTAGTCATAGTAACCGCCTCAGCCGCGGGCTCCATGCCAACAAGGGTCTGCCAATGTCCTGAAATCGACGGACAAGGAACTCCAGGCGCCCGAAAGTGGCTATCATGGAGTGAAGGTGGAATGACTGACGACAAAGTGAAGGAAGGAGGAGGGGCAGGAATAGGAATCCCCTTCAGAGCAGCTGGTGTAACAGTCTCAGAAGCACGCTGGGCCATAATGGGCCGCAAACGGGTAAGGATGGGGCTACGATTGCAAGTGAAAGGACGACGCCTACGAGGAGCTATCGTCAGAAATGACGGATACCTCGAAGAAAGACAGTTGAGAACAATGCCTCAAGATTGAGGTTACAGAAAGGAACTCCCAGGCTCAAACCTAGGAACTCGCACACAAAAATCTATACCTGACAAAGGGAAAGAACCTAATGTGTTGGTGAAGAAATGAAGACAAGACAACAAAATAAGCAAGTTAGCAATGCAATTGTTTGTTAAGGTGGCATGAATGGCATACATGCACATGAATGCTACTAACACGCTCTCTCTCACCATGCATGTCCCACTTAGATCGGACCATATGGGACGCACTCATGGGTTTGGGTTTCGACTCAAGTCAGAAAAGTAGGTCCCCGTTCTAAATCCTGGCTGAAGTGTAGGCAGTGAACGGGTGGTGCGTTGGTGGCCTCGTCTCCTGTAGTAGCATGGAGCTGTACCCTCTACTAGCACCGACACGACCCCAGACAAGGGGGGACAAACTAGCAACACGTCCTATGCCAAAGCTATTAAACGGGCTACTAGAATTGTCCTTCGTAAACTGTGGGTGACCAAGAAGAGAAGATACATGCCCTATATGATCAATCATGCGATATGCTTTTGTGTCTTTACTTGCGTTTTATTAAACCATAGGGATTTGTGAGCATTTGTCTCTAGTTATGCCTTATTATTTGTTCATCTGAGTTTGTGTGTTTTATTTTAACCAGATAGGGAGGCAAACATGTCTCTACTCTCCTGATCATGGAAAATTCAAATAAAAGGAAAAACACACAAGCATGGCATCCAAACAAGTCAGACAAAAGGCATGAACATGGCATGTGCTGGCGTAGTGCTCACAAGTAGGTGTATAAAAGCAAGTATCGACAAATAAAGCATTAATTAAGTCATGTGCATGTGCGATGGCATAGTAACAGTGTAAAAAAGGCAAAAAAGCATGTTCAGTCTAATATTTACAAGCTAACAGAACAAGCAAACAAACACAATATATATAGACCAAAGGCAAGTAAGGAGACCAGAACGAAAGCTAGAATCTGGTTATCCCTAGCGGAGTTACCAGTTTCTGTGACCATGTTGATGGAACCCTGCACGGCTCTCCCTTACCAGGTGCGTGGAAACACACGAGGAGTCTCGATACGGTCACCACGAAAATGGTGAATCTGGAGAAAAGACTAGACTCGGAAACACCAAGGGAAGATAAGAAAGGACAAGGAAAGGAGTCGCCACCTAGTCTTTTAATCGAAAGACGAGGAAAACCAAACACACAAGAAAACCAAGAAGCAAACGGGATGCAGAAAACATGTGTGCTCCGTGCCTAATAGATAAAATGCACAAATGAATGCGGGCCAAAGAAAGGGTAAGGATTCTGGTTACACATGGGGAAGGGGTTAGGCACCCCCATGCGCTTGAGAAAACTCGGTCTTTCTAGGTTTCCTACTTGTCATATGGTCCTAAGGATGTGTGATTGCTTATTCTAAATGCTCATGCTAATGATGACTAGAATACATGCCAAATCAAAGAGAAAAAATGAAATAAAGGGAAAATGTTAATCCAAGGGACAAATGTAGGCATTGAGAATGCTGCTTTACTATACGCCCTTGAGCGATGAGGAAAATCATGAAAATTGAGAAATTCTTGGAAAGCGTCTCGCAAACTAGTGGAAATTTGGATAAATCCGAGAAAATCAAACTGGGAAAATAATCCTCAATCGGGACAATGTCGGCTTTGATAAGCCTTTTACTGTACGCCCTCGGGCGATGGAAAGCCAAATCAAGTCAAATGACACGAAAATCAGAAAGAATCCGAGAAATGGCGAGAAAACCAAGCTCGCAGCGAGTTAGAAATGCGTGCGCAATGTAAGGAAGAAAAGGCAAGAAAGCTTGCATGAAAAGATGCAACAAAATATGCGAAATGCCAGTGATAGTGTAAAAAAGTGAATTCCAGGGGCCTTTGTGCAAAAAACCCAAATTCTAAATAAAATTGATGTTCTGAAGCTCAAATCATCAAAAATACATAGGAAAACACATTCTATGCAATTATGAAGAAATCTAGGAGTCAAATGTGCAAATATGTGCACTTCTGGCCAAATTGATGTTTCCTAGGAGTTAAAATGCAATTCTGCCACTAAAACATGCATTTAATGCAATTCAGTAGAAATTCAGGGTAAAATATGCAAGAAAAATGATCCATGAAAATTCTCAAAAAGTCTCAAGGGCAAACTGTAAATTTACCCTAGAAAACATGCATTGAGTGTGAAATATGTAAAGTGTGGGGGCTAAAATGCAATTTATCCAGAGAATTAATGCATTCAGAAAAGTTTCTGAGAAGTTCAGGGGCTAAAATGCAAATAACCAAAGAAAATATGCATTCTGGAGAGTTTCAGTAAAGTTCAAGGGTTAAAATGCAATTTACCCAAAGAAATATGCATCTATGTTATTTTGATGAAGTTTAGGGGTTAAAATGCAATTTATTCAGCAAAATATGCATTCAGAATGATTTCAGAGAAGTTTAGGGTCTTAAATGCAAAGACATTGGATTAATATGCATAAAAAGATACTCTAGCGGTTTTTTGTTAAACTTTTAAACCTAGAAAACATTATTTTGAATGTTCAGGGAGCATAATGCAATATTTTCAGTTAAAACTTTATTCAAACGATTTATGAAAAATGATTCAAGACCTAAGTGTAAGAAAAGGACCTATTTGCAATAAAGAAAAGGACCTAAGTGCAACAGATAGAAAGTTTTAGAATTTTATTAAAATAAAAATGTTTTTTTATTTTTTAAATGGAAAAAGATCGACGGCCGTCGGCGACGAAGCTCCGCCGTCGACGACCGCAGGAGAAGCTATCAAAGGCTTTCCCATGATCTGATCTGAGATCAGATTCCATGGGAAGCAAGAAGAAGAGGACGGGAGAAGATCCAACAGCTTGGATCGAGGTTTCAACGACTGGAGAGAGCTACCCGTCCCCCTCGCCGTCGAGCACTCCGGCGACGGCGTCGGGGAAGAAGAGGGACTGCAGGAGCTACGGTGCGGCGATCCGGAGGTCGCGGAGGCTTCGGGGCATCGAGGGGAACCTTATTCTTCTTCCAGAAGCGAGTATGGTGGATGATGACGCGGAGGGGAGCTCCGACTGCCGTCGATGTCTTCCTCCGGCGAGCGAGGTCGCGGGCATGTTCCAGAAATCGTGGCGTGGATCTGAAGGCTCCGGAGTACTGAGGGCATGCCATGGAAGCTTTCTGGAGGCTTGGAGAGGTGCGGAGTGGTTGGAGGCGTGCATTCCTATTCTGGCTCTGATCATCTTCTCTGGCAACGGTAGAACGTCGCGATTCCGGTGATCCTCTAGAGAGACCTCTGGGGCAATCAGAATGGGAATTGGTGGGGTGGAAAAGCAAGAGGTAGGCTAGGAGAGGTAGACCTAGGGTTCTAGGACCAGGGACAAGCCCTAGATCAGCACCCCCACCTATATTGCTGGAAAACAGCGACGACGAGGTCCGGGGAGCGATTCCAACCAGAGGAGGCCTATGGCTTGATTGGAAACGATCCTAGAAGAGTAAGGAAGCTCTAGGAAACTAAATTTGAAGCTAAATGAGATTGGAGGGGGGCATACCTGGCTTAACGACGCACGTCTCATCCGCAGCTTGCCGGAAGTGGCATGAATCTCCACTTCTCACCTCCGCGTGCCCTTCTCTCTCTCTAGAATTCTCCCTCGCTTCTCACTCGCTCTGAATTCTTTCTTCTCTCTCTCCCTTTCCTCCGCGCATTCTCGCTCTGTTCACCTCCTATTTATAGGCAAAAACTCTGGCCACCCACTATAACAACCCACTAACTTCTCTAACAGACATAATGACCAGCCCCCTTAGCAAGTTCCTAAACAGGCTAACAAATCCTAACAAACTAACGACCTCTAACCACCCTACTCCATAGCTATCCCCCTTGCTGTCTCTGCTGTCTATCCACGCGTCGACAGCAAATAATGGCTGCTCTTACTCGTGACGAGGCATCTGGTTGCTCTGGTTCGTGAAGGGCTCGAGTTGGGGAGTGGCTACCGCTGGGTCACAGAGAAAGGTGGATGGCTCAATGGCTAGTTCATGTGGTGTTGGCTGGAATCAGTGAAGAGAGATGGGTTAGAGAATGAGTGTTGGGTTGGATGAAGGAGAAGAAAATGGGCTGAATTGTTGTGGGCCTTCATAGGCTTTAGGACCAAATGGGCCTATGTGGGCTTTATGGGCCTTCATGGGCTTAATTGGGCCTTGAATGAATTAAATGGGCCTAAATGGGCCTATGTGGGCTTAAGTAGGCTTTGTGGACCTAAATGGGCCTAAGTGGGCCTCCATGGGCTTTGGTGGGCCTTGGTAAGCTTAATGGGCCTAAGTGGGCCTTCATGGGCCATGGTGGACTAAACTAGGGTTTGAGCTCATTTGTGATCAAAAGCCCAGCCACCATACTTTATCCTGCAAGCCTGCAAAATTGCAAATATGGAGTGTCTACACACTCATTCGTGCGGCTCCTTATAGCGACCCCACTTCCTTCGGGCACTCGATCAAGACCTCCAGACAGTCGTTTGTGCTCTGGCGAACTCTCCTCTTCATACAGGCAACCTTCTCAAACACATTTTCCTTCTCCTTCTTCACCCAAAGCTTCCTTTTCATGGCTCCCAAGAAAGTTGTGGTTGGACCTAAACAGTAGGCCATAGCTAGAGACGTCTCCTCGTCCTCTGATGAACAACGATTGAACATTGTGAATGTGGAGGCACAAAAATCTCATAAGGAGCATTTTGCAAATTAGGAAGTTCTCACTAGATAAAAGGTGATCTTCCATGAGTTAGGCTCCATAGATCATTATTTGCCTTCTAAATGCTTGTTTTCTTCTTAGTTGGCATTAGTGATAGAAATATTATCCCCATCTCATTTCTCATTTTTATGGCAATTTAACCATTAGTCATGACACCCTAGAATCCTTCCTCTTAGGGAGAGATTTGGTTTTTGATGAAACATTAATTGGACAACTCTGGAAAATTCCATTTGAAGGGGTGGATATAACTAGACATACCTATGAACTTGAATGGTCCTTTGCCAATATTAACAAGGTCATTTCCTTAAACAAAAGAAACTCTTTCAAGCCCATCAAAATTAATCAATTAACTAAGCAAGGGAGAATTATCGCCTACATTGTAGCAACTAATCTTGTTCAAAAGAAAGGCCACAATGATGAACTTAGTGAGCTTACTTGTAAAGCCGTCTATGTGATAACCAAGAAGATTAAGGTCAATTTGGCAAGAGTCGTAATTCACTTTATGACTCATGTCAAGACCAAATTTTTCTATGGACCTTCCTTTACTTATTTGTTTGAGTATTTTGGTGTGTCCTTAGGAAGTGAGCCTAGCCTAGTAGTCAAAACCAAACCTCTAGGCTCACATGCTATATCTAGGATGGAACAAGCATTAGAGAAATCACAAGCACTCAAGGGTGTCCATCCTTCCTCCTCCCATGTTCCTGATCCCATTCCTACAGTTGAAATTGAGGAGTCTTCATCTTCTGATAAAGAAAAAGAATCTAGCCTTAGAGCAAACATGGATAGTCAGTTTTCTTCTCTCATGACCAAGAAGAATACCATAACCAACAGCTGCAGAGGATTGAAGCCATTGAGTAGCATCAAGTCCAACAATGTCAAAGAATTCACGAATTTATGATTGCTCAACAGACATCCACCGACCGGCTCCATCAAAAGCTAGAATCGTTATCCTCCGATTTGATGAATATCCTTAGGATTCCTCCAACCACATGGACATGATGTCATAGAAAATAGAAGAATATCATGAAGTTGTTCTCCAGTTCAAGCCACCACCTTCTGGGCCAATGTGACCATATTATGATTCTAGTTCAATAATGTCATCAATGAGTATTTGTATGACTTTATGTTATGGTATTTTTATGACTTAACATTATGACTTACTTTTGTATTTGAATGAGTATTTGTTGATATTATGACTTGACATTATGGTATGGTATGATATATGGTTGGTATGGTTTATGAGTTAAATATGGAGTGGTATATGATTGACATATGATTTGAATGTGCTACTGTGGAAATGCCTTTTAGGAAAAGTTTTAAGAATAATGGAGGGCCATCAACATAGCAAAATATATAAGCATATTTTTAGGGTGAGTTTCAAATTGTTATACCATCTATGATGATTTAAACATTATTCCATGATTTAATCTTCCTAAGTCTGTTCTTTTTGCTTATGACAAAAAGGGAGAGAAATTCCTATTAATAGGGGGAGCATTCATTTATAAAATATTATTGATAAGGGGAACATTCATGAATAGAGTATATATAGTTTTGTCATCATCAAAAAGGGAGAGATTGTTGGAAAATATTATCCATAAATTTTGATGATAACAAAAATTGTTGTTATGCTTTAATTCCTATGTTTGAGAATTGTGGTTAGTAAAAAGAATAGATATTTGCTCTCTAGCGAAAAACTGTGCGACTCTCTAACCCTAGCGCTGTGTGCTCTCCCCCTTCCCGATGGTGTCCGTGCGTCGACCCACGGGACGATCCTCCTACCACCTTCGCTTGCGCGAGGTTCCTGCGGACGACATGGCTCCTTCTGGGAGCCCTTTGTTTGTTTCGAACTGCCGGAGGAAGGTCCCTTCTGCTGCCGTGACTGCAGTCACAACCCTTTCGGCTTGTAGCCGGCTGGTAACTTCTTCCCTCTCTTCCGCTTTGCCGGTTCCTCCCAGGGACAGTCGTAAGAGGAAGGTCTCTTTCCCTTCCCCGACCTCAGATCCTCAACCTGCGACTTCGGTGCGGGTCTGCTCCTCTGGATCTAGGGTTGTGACGACTTTTAGTGGTTCTTCTGCTTATGTGATTGCGAACGATTCTCTTGGTGTGTGCTTACATGTCGATTGTTCATTTCCTACTAAATGCTTGGCACTGCCGTGGATCTATTCAATAGATCGGTGTATTATCAACACTGATGTGCTTGCCCCTTTTGGATCTATATCTCAGGATTTTTTTTATGGGATTACTAAATATTGGCATGCGCACTGTTCTTTGATTAAGAAGTTTGAATATGATCGTTTTTCTTTGGGTTTTGATGTTTTCCATACTACTTTTGCTGGGTCCGACGAGCTTTCCAGCAATGATCCTATTCTGCCATTTTTTCCGGCGAGCCTTCTTCCGCCGGTGGGATCACAGCAGGGGAGAACTGTTTCGAGGGTTTCGTGCTCTTCGAGGAATGTCAGAACTGAGGACGACGTCCCTACGTCCTCAGGGTCTGTTTGGGGTTTTTCCCGATACCTGCCTCTGAATTTTTTGAATTCTTTAAGTTCTAATTTAAGGCTTAATTCGGATTTGGGGGTTAATTGTCATTATTCATCTCTTGATTCTGTGATTTCATTGGTTAATGAGGTCTTGGTGGGTCCGCCTCGACCCCTGCCCCCTGCAACTTCGTCTGACGACATGCACTCCCTCTGTCTTTCTGACATGCCGGTCATTTTGGATTTTAATGACCCCATTTCTGATCCTAATTTAGGCCTTTATTCAAAATTAGGGGATAATTGTGATTATGCTTCTGCGACGCCACTGGCTAATGAGGTCTTGGTGAGTCTGTCTCGACCCCTGACCCCTGCAATTACGTCTGACGACGTGCAGCCCTTATGCCCCTCTGACAAACCGATCGTTTCGATTTTTAATGGCCCCCTTCCTGATATTCACATTGACGACGCTTCTAATTATTTTAATAATATCGCGCCGTTTGAGTCGACTGCAAACGCAACGTCTGTCAGCTTTTCTGACGCCAAGGCGATTTCCTCAGAGATCTCCCCTGACGATACCAACTACTGGGGTAGAGGTTCTCGTTTTGCCGCCCTTCTTCCTTCTTCCCCCTTGATACAAACCACACTGTTGAGGTGGCATCCCCCGGGTGGACTCTAGTGAAAAGAAGGAAGACTGTGCCTTCTCCTTTGGTACGCTTTTGCTCTGATAACAATAGATGTTTTAAATGTGGTTTGAGGGGGCACATTCAGAGTGCATGTAGATTTTTGGGTCGCTGTTATCGCTGTAAAGCAGTGTCTCATTCCATTGCCATATGTGATTTTTTTCAGGATCCTACAAGAGAAAATATGACTGGATCTCCCCTCAAAACCCCATCACCATCCACCCCTCTGATGCATCCTGTGAGCTTAATGTACACTACGCTCGATGTGCTATAGTCACTGACCATGCCTCTCTTCTCTCTGTGGACATCCTTTCACAGCACATTGCTAGTAATTGGCCTCCTCAAACCAAAATAGAAGTCTCTGATTTCGATTCTGGGAAATTTTTGCTTAAGTTTCCTTCCATCCAATCAAAAAACGACATCCTTGGTCGTTTTGGCTCCACTTTGCAATCCCTGTCTGCCTCCTTTATTCATTGGATGCCTAGTTCCAATTGTTGAAAAATCTATAAATACATTTTGATGATAACAAATGACAAGTGATTAAATGTTATATAATCACTTCAGAAAATATGAAAAGCAATTATGAAAGCAAAATATTCTATTATATATGTATTTGGACTTACATGCCTAGATAGAAGCTTTTTGGAGCTTATATCTTTTTCGACATACCGAAGTTTTTCGGTATTCCGAATCAGGAATAATCGGAACATTGCTCGGAGCACCGAAATTCAAAGAAATCAAAAGACTCCAGAAATTCGGTCG
>JAMKQA010052003.1:0-17876 GCA_024699735.1 Posidonia australis
ATGGTTAAACCACAAACCGAACCGAACCAAACCGATCTACAATGGTTCGGTTTGGTTCGGTTTCAATAGATACAATGGTTCGGTTCGGTTTGAAAATTGTTCAAATCGAACTATATGGTTTGGTTTGTGGTTTTGTCTCAAACCGAACCAAACCGAACCATGCCCACCCCTAGTCTTACTAATTTCGGGACCTCTACTACTTCCCAGAGGCTACTCTCCCACTGAACTTCCAAGTCCTGGATTTTGAAAAATACATTGGTAAAGGCTGCCTTATCTCACAACTAAGGGCGTACTATGGAGATCTCACACAACTTCAAGCTAACAAGAGGTTGTTAATCTGGCTCTTCTAGAAAAGTCTGACCGGCCCCGTACTGTGGAGATCTCACGTAGCTTCAAGCTAATGAGAGGTTGTTAATCTGGCTCTTCTAGAAAAGTCGTTGGATATTGCTTGGGTAATGACTTGGAATGACCTCAGCTAGGTGTTCTTGGAACAGTACTCCTTCAATCTCAACTTGGTCCCTAAGCGTGAGGACCTTGCCACCATCAAGCAAAGCCCCACAAACCATTTGAGGAGTATGTTAGGCACTAGCATGCTCTTGCTTCACAAGTTTGAGATAGACCCCCGAACAAGGAATCTGTCGAGATTGTTATTCGTGGAGCGCAGCTAGCCATCGGAGCCCTGCTTAGTATACAACCTATCACCACATTTGCATCGCTGATCCGAGCTAGTGTTCGTGTGGAAATCTCGCTGCGTAGTGGCAGTTTTCCCTCACTCACTGCATTCGCCAAACAGGCAACGTCCCCTGTTTCCATTACAGGTGCAAGTGGCAGCAGCATCAACAATGGCACGAACAATAACTCCAATAAGAGGAAAGATCCTCCCCAGAACGCCGTTGCATACATCGGATCCCTTGCAATGCCTGTTGACATGCTGCAACAATTAGTTTATGCACCCACACATAGAGCACCACACACCTCCCACATCACCACCATCGTCGAGCCAGTATATCCCGTAGTATCGGCAAGGCATGGACCGTACCAAGGACAGGCACGACCACGCTGCCTAGAGTGCCACTTCATGCCTTTTGTCGATCCCCTGAGTGTCGTCCTCTCGAAGGTACAGTCACTCTTGAGGTTTTCAGAGGTCCACCCATCGCCGCACTCATTACCGGTGTGGTACAAAGTAGACCTATTCTGCAATTTCCATCGCATCATGGGCATGTGACGGATAATTGTTTCTCACTCCAAAATTCCATCCAAGACTTGATTGACCGCAAGGTCATTGTCATCCACACCCAGCAAGCAGAGTCCACACCCACACCAGCATAAGAATCTGCATGCATCCCTGTTTCCCCTAGCATTGTTAGCCAACCTCTCCCTGAACACAGTCATCAAAGTGCGCGAGGGACCTTTGGGATCCACGCCCTTTTCTTGCATAGTCCAACGTTACCGCACTGGACCCCTCAGATTTGATCCATGATTCTTTTGCTCTGTTCCCACTATCCTTGTATCACTCCTTTCTCGAGGGTTCAAGATCCACGGAGAACATGATCCTACTCATTGCTAGACCAGAGTATCCAACAACCCCGTTAGGACAACCACCCTCACTTGCTACCCCGGTAACCCTACTAGCTCACTCACCCTCGCCAACCACACCGGTGATCCTACCAACACAACCCCTTCTAGCTACAGCACCAGTCATCCTGCTAGTCTATCCCACAAAGTAGTCTCCCCAGTCTGTATCACTACCAGTTATACCAGTAGCAAACCTACCCCTTGCCAATCCAGAGTCGGTTGTTAGGACGCTTGTGGTTGTTAATTTGACCCAAGACACTCATCGATGTGCGTGGAGGTCACACATTTGGGATGGATATATAGGGCCCCACCTCCTGTGCCTAAGCCAACCTGACTTACTGTAGCTCCTTCACATCCAAAATGCCAACCAATGAAGCCTACCACTGAAGAAACCTTGGCCAAGCCCTCTTCCACCATAGCCAAACCCGTGGTCGACATCACTGCTCAACTTAAGAAGGTCAAGACCGATATTTCCATCTAGGGCTTGATCCACACTTTGGCTGAGCAATGAGAGGCCTTCCTTCGAGTTTTCTAGGTTGCCCATGTAGCCCCCACCATAGAGCATGCAGCCTTGGAAATCATGGTAGGTATGATTGCCACACCCCAGGTCATCTCCTTCACTTCCCAATAATTACCTCTAGTGGGGACCAATCATAACCAGCCCTTGTTCGTAATGGTACAGTTTAAGAACTTCTGCATCCCCCTCACCTTGGTCGATAATGCCGCAGGCATGAACGTCTGCCTCTTAAGCATAGCAAGCAGGCTCGGATTCAAGGTCAAGGATATTATGCTAGCGATGAAGGGAATGACGTCGTTCGACAACATGCACCATGACGCATTGGACTTGTCAGTAATCCCCCTTGTCATTGGCTCAGCTGAGTTTGATGTGGAATTCTACATCGTGGACCTTGAACCCTCATTCAATCTCCTACTTGGGCGCCCTTGGCTCCACAAGCATCAAGTCATCCTGTCGACTCTCCATCGCATGATCAAGTTCAACTAGGGTGATAACATCGTTACCGTCATGGCTGAAAACTTTGAAAAGGAGAAAGTCGATACCGTTTCAACCTTGTCCCACCAGACTGTCCGCTTTAACCCCAAGCCTTCAAATGTTCTATTCCGGGTTAATCGATTTGAGCCGATTAACTTCATCCCTGAATTTGAGCGTGGCAGCTACCCACCTGTTTGTAGTAACCCCTCCAGGATGGTTGAGAATCTATGTCACCATTGGGGATATGAGAAAGGGACACCTCTTGAGAAGTACGGTCAGGGGATTGCCGAGCCTATTGGCACCGAGGAGTGGAGAAAGTGAGAGGGACTTGGTTACGAATAGTTGCATCAAGAAAAGCATTCCCAGCACTTGCAGAAATCAAGGTAGAACTCCCCTCTCGCCTTCACTCACGTTGTTAGTGTAGGGATTCTTAGTCTAGGTCAGAGTTCGGACACAATAGTACTACAGCAAGACACTCCGTCGAGCACAGGTCAGTGGGTAGGCATTAAGGATTACTATTACGAGGATGATACCACAGCAATTTTGGTTCCAACCGCAATAGTTCTGGTCGCAGTCACAGTGTCAGATATGACAATTCTAGTTTCAACCTTAGCCACAATTCCAGTCACCCTACCAACAACAGTAATTTCGGTCTCCGCACTAGTCTCGACCATGACATTTGTCATAGTAGTTGTCCTAAAGGCAAGCCATGCAACCTCCATCGAACATCATACGGTGGATCCTGCTTCCCAACACACTCTGACTCCAATCACGCCTGCCCATATCCAATTGATGGCGTGGAGCACTAACCCATGCACAGTACCATTGGCACACACCAGTGATGGACCAGAGTCTGCGTATTATGTGGATCTCGCCTCTGATGAGGATGAGGGAGTAGTTGTAGAGGCACAGATGGATGAGATGCTCCAAGACATGGAAGTTCTATTTCAGGAGCAGCTCCCCATGTTGGCAGAAGACACCATAGAGGATGCCAAACCTCCATAAAGGATGCCAAACCATAAAGGCAAGCCATGCAGCCTTAAAAAGGAAAGTGTAGACACCCTAATTTTGCAGGTTTGCAGGCTAGAATTGTGGTAGCTGGGCTTTTAACCACAAATGAACTCAAACTTTGGTTTAGTCCCAAAGCCAAAGAATGCCAAACCCAACAACAAATGGTCTGAGTCGTGATCCGGGGCCATGCAGGCGCACCTCTCTGGCGCACCTGTCTGGCGCACCTCTTCGGTGCACCATGCAACCACACTGGACATGCATAAAGCCCATGAAGCCCACCAAGGCCCAAGCAAAAACCAAAATCCAGTAAAGCTTAAGCAAGCCCACTTAGGCCCATGAACCAACTATTTCTTCAACCCATTTCTTCTTCGTCTTCTTCAAAATTAACCAGCCATTCCTCCACACTAATGCATAAATCATCCTCCAATACACACAGCTCCCACTCCTATCGTGCCTCACTCCACAACCTGGCCGATGTTTTCACCTGCCTTGTCTAGACCCATTGCAGTACATGCAATAGGAGGAGCACAGCAGCCACAACCCATCCTTTTTCTCCGTTCTCATCTCTTCTAGGCCGTCTCACCACGTTGCTCAGCAGTAGCCAGGCTCTAGCCCTCCATGAACCAGTGCCACCAGATCCATCGTCACAAGCTCGGACGATTGTCGATCACTGTCAGTGTGCGAGCAGACAGAATGGAGGGCCCGGGGGACAGCATGGTGGTTACGAGATGCTAATTTGTTAGGAGGATCTCCAGTTTGTTACGGATTTGGCTTGGTTTTTAGGATTCTGTTACGTGTTGTTATTGGTTGTTACAGGGTGTCGCTGGAGCTTCACCTATAAAAGGAGCAGTAATGTGAATTACGGGAGAGGGAAAAAAACAAAGAAAAAATGGGAAAAAAAAGAAAGAGAAGAAAAAAGCGAAAGAGAAGGGGAGGAAGAGAAGAGAGAGTTCCTGGAAGAGAGAGGAGGTTCGCGGAGGTGAGGAACCAGAATTTTCAGCTTCTTCCAACGAGCTACGAAGGCAAAGCGCATTACTAGGTACGCCCTCCACTAGCCTCATTTCACTTCAATTTTAGCTTCCTAAGGCTCCCTCTGTCTTCCTTGATCGATTCCAACAGGGCCAGAGGCCTCCTCTGGTCGGAATCAGCCCCCAGGCCTCTCCAGAGTCGTTTTTTGGTGGCCTAGGTGGGGGTACTGGTCCAGGGCTTGTCATTGGTCCTAGAAGCTTAGGTTCTCCTCCCTAGACCTCCCTCTTGCTTCTCCGCCCCTCAAATCCTCACTCCAACCTTTACGGAAGCCTCCACCAGAAGATCGCCGGAGTCGTGCCAGCTCGCTGTCGCCAGGGAAGACGACTGAAGCCAGTGAAGGGATGCGTGCCTTCAACCTTGTCGTGCCTCTCCGAGCCTCCAAGATCGTTCCACAGCATGCCCCTAGTGCTCTGGAGTCTTCAGATTCGAGCCACGTGCCTTGGACAACCACCGTAGTCGAGCTCACCAGAGAAGCATTGCGTTGACAGCAAGTTTGGCTCGAGGATGGGGGAAGTGTCCCATTCTCGCTTTTCAAAGTAGGGAAATGCTCCTCTAAACATGCCAAAGCCTCTTGGACCTTTGGATCGCGCGCCGCAGCCCTCCAATAGCCCCTTTTGTTCTCCATCACCGTCATGAGAGTGCCGCGACGGCAAGGGAGGTGGGTAGCCTTCTCTGACCGTCGGGCTTTCGATCCAAATCGTTGGATCTCTTCCTTTCCTTCTCTTCTTGCTTCCCTTGGGGTCTGATCTTGGATCAGGCCATGGGATAGCCTCTGAGTGTCCCCCCAACGGTCGTTGACGGCGAGGGTCCGTCGCCGATGGCCGCCGTTTCTTTTTCTTTTTTTAGAAAAATAAAAATAGTTTTCTTTGAATAAATTTCTGTAACTTTTGTTTTGTTGCATTTAGGTCATTCTATTCTTACAAGTAGGTCCTTCCTCTTACAGTTAGGTCCCTGCACATTTTTTCCTTTAAATCGTTTGAATAAAATTTTAACTGAAAATATTGCAATGTGCCCCCTGAGCTTCCCTAATAACGTTTTCTAGACTTAAAAATTAGACAAAAACCTCCAATCTTCATGAAAATCATTCTGAATGCATATTTTCTCTGTTCAAATTGCATTTAAACCCCTGATCTTCATTAAAATTCTTCTGAATGTGTATTTCTCTGTTAAAATTGTAAGGTAAACCCTGAGCATTCAAATATCTGCACAGATGTGGTTTAAATTGCATTTTAACCCTTGAGCTTTTCTGAATTTACCATGCATGCATACTCCTCTGGTTAATTTGCATTTTAGCCCTTGAACTTTTCTGAAATTTTTTTGAATACATGTTTTGATGGCATAGTTGCATTTCAACCCCTAGGAACCTTCAATTTGGCTAGAAATGCATAGCTTTGCACATTTGACCCTAGATTTCTTCCAAATTACATGTAATGTGTTTTTCTATGTATTTTTGATGATTTAGCTTCAGAAATTCAGTTTCCATTCAGAATTTGGGTTTTTTTTGCACAAAGGCCCCTATAATTTTCATTTTCACACTCTTGCATGCGTTTTGCACATTTTGTTGCACTTTTTCATGCATGTTTTCTCGTGACTTCATCCTTTCTTCGTGCACGTATTTCTTAGCTCATTTCAGGCTTGGTTTTCTTGGCGTTTCCGGGATTTCTACTGATTTTCGTATTTTTGATTTAATTTGGTTTTCGATCGCCCGAGGGTGTACATTAAAAGGCTTGCCAAAGTTGGCATTGTCTCGAATGAGGATTATTTTCCCAATTTGATTTTCTCAGATTTATTTGAGTTTCCACAGATTTGCGTGACGCTTTCTGAGAGTTTCTTGATTTTCACGATTTTCCTCATCGCCTAAGGGCATACAGTAAAGTGGCATTCTCAATGCCTACATTTGACCATCAGATTAACTTTTTCCCTTTTATTCATTTCTTCTCTTTGATTTGGCATGTTTTCTAGTCATGTTTAGCATGAGCATTTAGAATAGGCATGCACACACCCATTAGACCATTGGCAAGTAGGAAACCTAGAAAGACTGAGTTTCTCGGGCGCATAGGGGTACCTAACCCCTTCCCCATGCGTAACCAGAATCCTTACCCTTTCTCTGGCTCGCAGTCATTTGAGCATTATATCCATTAGGTACGGAGCACACATGTTTTCTGCATCTTGTTTGCTTCTTGGTTTTCTTGTGTGTTTGGTTTTCCTTATCTTTCCATTAAAAGACTAGGTGGCGACTCCTTTCCTTATCCTTTCTTATCCTTCCTTGGTGTTTCCGAGTCTAATCTTCTTCTCCGGATTCACCATCTTCGCCGTGACCGTATCGGGACTCCTCGAGTGCTTCCACGCACCCGGACGGTAGAGGAGAGCCGTGCAGGGTTCCACCAGCATGGTCACAAGAATTGGCGACTCCGCTGGGGATAACCAAATTCTGACTTTCGTTCTGGTTTCCTTACTTATCTTTTGGTCTGTTACTTCATGTTTTGTTTGCTTGTTCTGTTTACTTGTACATATTTGACTGAACATGCCTTTTTGTGCCTTTTTACACTACTACTATGCGACTGCACATGCACATGACTTAATTCATGCTTTTTTTTTTCGATACTTGCTTTTATTCATCTACTTGTGAGCACTACACCAGCACATGCCATGTTGCCTGCTGATTGACTTTTTAGATACCATGATGTGTGTTTTCTTCCTTTTATTTCTATTTGCCATGATTAGGAGAGTAGAGACATGTTTGCCTCCCTATCTGGTTAAAATAAAACACACAAACTCAGATGAACAAATAATAAGGCACAATAGATATAACTTCTTAACTAAAGAAGGTCAAGGCCGATTTTTCAATCTGGGACCTATTTCACACATCTGCTAAATATAGAGAAGCTTTCCTAAGGATTCTTCAAGTAGCGCATGTTTCCCAAACCAAAGAACCTACAACATTGGAGAGTATGGTGGGTATGATTGCGACGCCACGGGTCATGTCCGTTTCTAGTTAAGAGCTACCTCTGACGAGGACCAATCATAACCAACCCCTTTTCATCACCGTGCAATATCAAAGTTTCCGCATCCCTCTCACACTAGTCTATAATGGCGCTAGTTTAAATCTCTGTCCCTTGCAAATCACAAGCAAAATCAGTTCCAAATATGAGGAAATTACGCCAGTAGTGAAGGAAATGACTGCATTTGATAATACTCACCAAGATGCTTTGAGTATTTTGATTATTCCCTTAGTGGTTAGTTTAGCTTAGTTTGATGTAGAATTCCACATTGTCGACCTTCAGCCATCCTTTAATCTCGTGCTTGTGTGCTGTGGACATCCCACTTTGGTAGCCACTCACTAGCAGATTTCTCCTAAAAAGCACACCAAAGGCAACGAGGCAATTTCCTACACCAAAGCTTTTTCATGCCCCATAACTAACCTTAAACCCTAATTCCAGCCTAACACCATTAACCAACCACAAAACACCAAGCCCAAGTCCATTTGATGGCTCGGGAATCAAGAGACAAGCCCAGAATCTGGCCCAAAGGTCCCTAACTTGGCCTAGTCATCTAACTACCACATGCTAATAGCGTGGGTGGCTCAGGCAGTTAGATGGCATGGCTACCCTAGGTCATTGATTAACTATTGAGGGATCGATTAGTCTTTTGACTTAGTGGACTACCAATCCGCCTCTTCTCATTGGATGGTGTGGATTTGGGCATGCTCTACAACTGTCCTGGACCATCAAGTCCCTCTACTTAATCCCAATCCCCATCAAAACCATAAATCTAAACCCCTCATCATCCACATTTGAACCTAACGAACCAACCCACTCCCTTCCCTCTATAAAACCACAACCTACGTCCAACGACCCCTCTTGGCTCAGTCACCTCCTAGTTCCCCTGGCCTTGAGCACCCACTCAACTGACCACCATCACCTTTAGCCACCTATTTTCGGCCACCACTCCATCACCTCTAGCCATTTAGCACACACCACACTCCCTTTTTGCCTAGTAACGACTGCATTTTACAAAAGCACACCTCATTCTCCTAGTAGAGCCTTCCTTCTAGCCTGAGCATCTCCCACCATCTACTAGTAGACCACCACCATCTAGCCATCTCCATTCCCAATCAAAATCTCACACCTCCACATCCAACTACTGAAACACCACCCCAACTCCTACATTATCCCATTGAGCATTCCACCAACATCCCTGCAATCCTTTGGACATGCCTTCATAGCCGTCGTGCACCGTCAGCCAGGAGAGGCACCACCACGAGCCACCCGCCGAAGGACAACCCAGCAACCCTACAGGTTCCCCTCATTCCTTGCTAAGTGTGTTTATCCTTTCCATCGTGTTCTTACTTCCTTGTCATGTGTTCCTATGCATGTTTTATTTGACTCTACTATGTTATATCAGTTATTCATGCACTACATCCATGCATCATCGACAAGGACTCTGATGAGCTCAAAAATTGTCGATGGCTTGTGAGCTTCTCCACGTCCTATCATGGCACATCACCACCTTCGTCTTTCCTCCCTTAGTCACATCGAATGGCCACTTGACGCACCTCGCCACCTATATGGCCTGCCAAGCTCATGATCATCGGCGAGACATGGTGTGGATGGTGGAATGTGAGCATTGCATACGCATTAATCCATTTTGCAACTGTGCACTCCCATTCATCCCCTCAGACCTCTAGAAGCACTGAAACGCCTCATCAAAAACCACAGATGGAGAACTTAGGTATGCTTGCTGGCAAAACCCATTTCATGACGAGATAGTTGAGAGGAATCATCCGAGTAGCAGTGACCTAGTCCGACCGTCCAGGTATGTTCCCTTACCTCCTCTCTAGCTTCCCAAGCATCATATAACATCCACACATAGCTGCATTTAGGTCTAAAGCAAGGAGAAGTGTGCTGCTCTGTTTTGCAATCGACAAGCACGTCCCGATTATGCGGACAAAGAGCGTAGGTGGATTGCGCGGTTTGCCTGGTTCAGAGTAGGCAACTGGCTGAGCTCCATTGCATCTTGTCATTCTGTTTTCTCCCTTGATCATGCATGTTTTCCTTCTATGTTTCTACATCTATATACCATTACCAACATTGCATGGTTTTCTTCCCGTGTTTTCTGGCTTCCTGCATCCAAGTAGGGCGATGATGTTTACTATGTCGACTCTTTTGACCAACAGTCTAGAGTTCACATAGCACAATTGAGCATTAGATCACATTGTTTTCTGCCCCATCCATCTCATTTGCGTCAGCATGACATGTGGCATTCATCCATCTTAGACATAGCGAGCATACATGTATTTGCATTAGCAACACACAAGCGAGTAATTAGCTAGGAAAGACTGATTCCTTAGCCATATGAGAGTGCTTAACACCTTCTCCATGCGTAACAGGAGTCCATACCCTTTCTCTGCCCTACCATGACCAATGTATTGCATCTATTAGGTATGGACTATGCACACATTCATTCAAATTCAGTTGCATCCTGTGACCTTGCTGGAACTTATCCTTCATGCAAGGGAGAGCACGAGAATCTTGATAAGGTCACAGCGATGATGGTGAATCCAAGGAAGGATACTTGACTCAAAAACATCGAAAAAGAGAAAAAGAAAGGATAAGGAAAGAAAACATATGGAAACCAAAGACAAGGAAGAATGCAATAAAAACAACAAAAATCGAAGAAATGTAAGAATGCTATAAAAATAGGGAACCAAAGACAAGAAAGAAAAGTCAAAAAGTCGCCACGTAGTCTATTGGAATCAGAAGACACGGAAAACCAAAGAAAAGTACGAATGCAATAAAAATAGGGAAAAAATGTAAAATACGAGACTTCGTGCCAATGCATGTGTCATTTTGGTCATTGCATACCAAAAAAAGGGTAAGAACTTCTGTTATGCATGGGGAAGGTGTTAGGCACCCCCATACACCTAGAAATCGGTCTTTCTTAGTTTAACTTGCTCGCAAAATGGCCAATGTAGGCAAGGAATGCCAAAATATTGTGCGCCTTAGGGCAAGATGCAAGATGTCATGCTAGGATGCAATAAAACATGTGTGACAATGTTAGAACTGACTTTTGTGTGAGGGAACACACGAAAACCAAAAAGGTCATGGTGAGAATGGTGAATCCGAGGAAGGATACATCAACTCGGAAACACCAAGGAAAAAAAAAAGAAAACAAGGATAAGGAAATAAGGGAGTCACCACCTTATCTTTTAAAAACCAAAATGACAAGGAAAACCAGATGCGATAAAATGCGAGAAAAACTATGTAAAATGAATGCAAATGAATTTATGAATGCTCCATTACTAATAGATATGACACAATTGTCATCGCAAGCTAGAGATTGGATAAGGACTCTTGTTACGCATGGGGATGGTATTAGGCACCCCCATACACCTGAGAAATCGATCTTTCTAGGCTAATCACTTGCTTGTGTGTTGCCAATGCAAATGATCACGTATGCTTGCTAAGTCTAAGTGTATGTATGAATGCTTGATGCTATGATGATGTAAATGAAATGCAAGGGGCAAAAGTTAACGTAAATGGACTTAGTTACGCTATGTGAATCCGAGACCGTCGGTCAATAGAATCCAACATAGTAATCGTCATTACCCTAAATGGGTTGCATGAGGGATGATAATATGTGTCAAGAACATGAGTGACATGGATTTAAAATGCAAGGAAAACATGTAATGCAAGTTAGGAAATGCAGATACAGGAGGAAAACTCAGAAATCAATGTATGATTAGAGAGACAACAAGATTTTGAATTGGGCAACACATGTAGGCCATTTGCACCTTTCTTTTGCACATTCGGTACGTGGTTGCCAGAGACAGAATAGGACAACAATTTTGTCATTGCTCCAGATGCAAGTGCATTGATGAATGATGGATGCTCAATGCATGGGAAGCTAGAGGGCATGTAGGGGAACATACTTGGATGTCTGGAGGTCAGCGGGATCACGTGGATTGCTCCACCCATCTACCTCATCAGAAATGGAGTTTCATCGACGAGCTCAACTGTCATCTCCATCTAGAGGTTCTGACGGTGTAGCCTGTGGCTTCAAATGGTTTAGGGGATGAAGGAGGAGTGCACAGATGCAAAGTGGATGAAAGTGTATTCATGTATGACCTTCCGCCATCCTCCCGTTGTCTCGCCAGCGACCATGAGCTTGGCCGACCATGGAGGCGGCAAGGAGCGTCAAGTGGCTATTTGAGAAGACTGAGAGAAGGAAGAGGGAGGTGAGGATGTACCAAGATGGGGGATGAAGGTGCTCACAAGTCGTTGGCCATTTCCACACCCACTTGTACCCAATACCGGCGATGAAGATATGAAATGGGTGCAATGCGTGATATGGCATGATAATACAAATAAAATGTGCATAAAATAATACAACAAAACCATGCAAGCACAAAGGAAAGATAAACACACACTGTAGGGGGAGGCACCTGAGGAGCTTATGGGTTGTCCCCTTTGGCAATGGACGGCGACGATGATCCTCCGACGGTTGGCACTCCACAATTGTGGAGGCAAATCTAGAGGAGGTTCTTGGCGGTGCTAGTGGCTCTGGTGTGTGGAATGCAGCAACTAGTATGGCGATGGATGGGTTGTGGTGGCTTGGAAATGGCAGTTCTGGTCGACTAGAGGTGAAGGAGGTCGTAGGTGGGCAACGACCAATTGTGTAATAGGTGTGTGTCTTAGCGAGAGGGGTTGCTCTAGTGGAGGGTTGTGTGTGTGCTCTAGCACATGCAATGGGTGCTAGGCCGAGAAAGGGTTGTATTCTACTAATTGGTCAAAAAGTGTGGAATGGTGGCCAGAGTATTGTCGGAGAAGGTTGTGGTTCTACTCTTGCTGGTGGACATGGGTGTGGATCGTGTGGGACTGCCAAAAGAGGGAACTCATGTAGGCTAGGTGGTTCTTTATAGATGGAAGGGAGGCGTGTATGTCATTGGATTTGAATGGTGATCAAGATGGCTTGTTTAGATTAAATCAAGGTGGGATTTGATGAGGAATAGGATTTGCTAGAGGGCCTTGATGGTCTAGGAAATCTAAGGAGCATGCCTAGATCCATGCCATCTAATGAGAAAAGGAAGATTGGTGGTCTACTAAGTGAAAAGACCAATCAAGCCTTCAACAATTAATCCCAAACCTTTCTGTGCATCCTACCTGCACATCCGACCCGCCCTATCGAGCCACGGCGCTCGAATGGCTCAGCTAGAACAAGATATACTGGGCTGGACCTATGGCTATTACCTAGTTGTTGGAGCATCAAGGGCTTGGGCTTGGTATTTGGGATAGGTCTACGGTGGATTAATGGTGTGTGGGTTGGAAATAGGATATTAAGGTTAGATTTGGGGTTTTAGGCTTGGTTTTGTGGCATAAAGTGGGTTTTGAAGTGGTGAAATGCCTTGTTGTCGCTGGAGCATGCTCTCTAGGAGAAATCTGCTATGAGTGGCTACCAAAATGGGGTGTCTACAGATGCCTCTCCCTGAGTGAGGTTGAGGGATGTTGGAAACCAAAACTGATGCTTAAGGTTGACAAGAGACACACCATTTGGTAGCCTACGGAAGGGTGGTGTTTGCTATTAGTGTACAGTCATTCATTTGGAAAATGCACTGAATGTCATGACTAGTGGCTGGAATGCAATGCAAGCGCTATAATGCAAGTGCTATAATGATGCTGAAAAGACAAGTATGGAAACAATGGCAAAAACATTGATGAGATGCAAAAACAAGCATGAACACAATGCAGAAGACATGGGTGCTGATGCAGATGATGCGAGCAAAGCTCCACTAGGGACACATGCTGTTCCATGCAACACTGATGCAAATAATGCATATGGATGCAAAACATTGTTTGAATGCAAATGCACGTGCTGAGATCCACTAGAAATATGCACAACACTGCACGAAGCTGTTGTGAATGTGTGATGATGTGAGTGTAATGATGCAAGTGTAATGTGGGAGATGATCACATTTTCGGGAGCGCAATGCTGAGGATACCGCACCGAGAGGCAATACTACAGAGGGTACACTGGAACTTAATGTTGCAGGAGGTATCCTATGCATGCGATGCCAACAAAGTGATGGTGTAGGTGAAAAGGTACGAAGGATGACACATGTATTGGTGGGTACGCAATATGGAATACCAACACCGAGCGAGAGTACTACCAAGGATACACTAGCACTTTGTGCTACAAGAGGTATGCCATGCATGCGATACCAATAGAGTGATGATGCATGGTATGCATGAAGTGTTGGATATGCAATACGGAATACCGACGTTGAGTAAGAGTACTATACAGGTCATATTGGCAATCTGCATGGCAGGTATGCCAAACATGTGATACCAATGAGACCAGGATGCAAGCAAGATGATATGCATGGTGACAGATGTAATGCTACGCACTTGACGTGAAGCATGCCAAGTCAAGCAGGTAGGGCCAAGGACAAGCCATTGGCACTAAATGCTACAAAAGACATGTCAAGCACCTTATGCGGGATGCGACATTGGATATGGTGATGCACGTGAGATGGTATGCAGTAAAAGAAATGTTGCACACGTGATGTGAAACATGTCGTGTTGAGCAGTTAGAGCCGAGGATACGTCACTGGCACTCAATGCTGCGAAAGGCATGCTAAGCACCTTGCACGGGGTGTGACGCTAGATGTGGTGATGATGCAACAAATGCAAATGAAATGTTACACATGTGATGCTTAACATGTCGTGTTGAGTAGGCAGAGCTGAGGACAAGTCACTGACACTCAATGCTATGAAAGACTTGCTAAGCACCTTGCGCGGAGTGCGATGTTGGGTGCAGAAAGGGGCATGATGTTGTGATGCTACATAGAGATGTCCAAGTAGTGTTGATGCTATGAGTATGCAATGTGGTGTGATGTGATTCAACAAAAATGCAGTGCCTACGTGATAACATGCAACAATATGCCATGCGTTGTAATGTAGGGGTGTGTAATGATATGCTATGGTATGCTATGCTCATGTGCGGTCATGCGATGATATGAGATGAAATGAAATGCTGTATTTATGCTAGGGGAATGATAAGTTAATGGACTCATCACTGGATAATTATGGTTATCATCCGTATGATAAGTTAACAGACTCATAAATAGATTGTTAGGGCTATCAACTTGAAAAGGTGAGGGGCTTGGCAAGATCTAACGAGCTTGCCAATTAGATAGTTAGGGCTATCAGCCTGAAAAGGGGCATGACAAATACAAAACCTACTTGTAGGAAGATAAGGCATGAAAGGCAGAGACCAACAAGCCTATCAGTCAAGAGAGGGCAGAGACAGGAATAACATGCTCAAAGTCGTAGCAGAGGTCTGAAGACGATCCCATAGCAACTAGGGGTGCCAACCTAAGGAAGGGCGAAATGATACTAAAGGGCAGCCTAGATGCCCCTAGTATTGAGAACGGATGATAGGCTAGCGAGCTTGTTGATCAAGAGAATAGAACGGGAATACCACATTTGAAAATGTGGTAGAGGTTCTAAGAGGAACCTGTGGTAGTTAGGGCTACCAGCCCAAGGAAGGGTGAGACAATACCAAAAGGGCAACCTAGATGCCCTTGTTATCGAGGATGGATGACAGGCCAGTGAGACTACCGATCAAGAGAACAGAACGGGAATACCAGACTAGAAAATGTGGTAGATGTCCGAAGACAATCCCATGGTAGTTAGGGGTGCCAGCTTAAGGAAGGCAAAACAATACCAAAAGGGTAGCCCAGATGCCCTTGGTATTGAGGACAGATGATAAGCTAGAGAGCTTGCCGATCAAGGCAATGGGAACAGGAATACTACAATTGAAAATGTGGCAAAAATCCGAAGATGATCCCATGGTAGTTAGGGTTGCCAGCCAAAGGAAGGCGAAATGATTCCGAAAGGTAGCCTACATGACATTAATATCAAAGGGGATGGATAATGCAAGAAAGAAGAGGGGGGTAGCTTGGGAAATACAAAGGCGAAAACAGATGCCCCTGGTATCGAGTTGAGTGGCCATAAGAGATGATGAACACCACCCAAGGGAGTGCAATGGTCTCAGAGTGGGCATGTGATGCTTCGTTGAGGAAAGGCATGGTGTAGACATGCAGATCATCATAGACCTCCCGCGTAGTGGACGAACGAGACAGGATGCAAGGAGAAAGAGATGAAAAGAAATGAAGAGGAAACAAGGGGTCAGGCAGCAATTGAGAAGCACTCTGGACTACTAGAAGGGAATGATTGATGCTAGTTGAGGCAAAGGAATGTTGCTAGCTCGCTAGATGATATGATTGCTGTTGTGTTGCTAATTCTACTACTTTCGATAATTTGTGTATTGGCAAACACCCCTATTGTTGGTATGCTCTGATTGGAAGGCAGTTGAAATGCCCTTGGTTGCAGACACTCAAAAAAGATTTGCAAGGCAATCCAATATGGAAGCAAAAGACTCAAGCAAGCAAGATAAATGATTATTAGGATCATTGAGGTGGAATTTATTGTTGCAAGCAAGCAAGTTGGTTGATCTAGAGTGACTTTTTTGTTTAGTAGGAAGAGTATGCTTTATTGATTGGATATGATTATTGTTTGTTTTTGGTTGTTTTGTACTTTTTTGTGTGTTTTTTTGCCTTATGCTAGGTTGGAAAGCTATACGCCTGCTAGAGGAGGACACCTTTGACTCAGTTGGCCCTACGGAAATTCATAAGCTGTGGGTGGCTCTCGTAGGGTGAGTGGTGGCGTTTAAGCTCACTATGGGGATATGACTCCCAATGGTTTAGGGGATGAAGGAGGAGTGCACAGATGCAAAGTGGATGAAAGTGTATGGATGTATGAACTTCTACCATCGTCCCTTTATCTTGTCGGCGACCATAAGCTCAACCAACCATGTAGGCGGCAAGAAGAGTCGAGTGGTTGTTCGAGAAGACTGAGGGAAGGAAAGGGGAGGTGAGGATGTGCCAATATGGGGGACAAAGGTGCTCATAGGCTGTCGGCCATTTCCACACCCACTTGAACCCATTACCAGCGATGAAGATATGAAATGGGTGAAATCCATGATATGGCATGATAATGCTGATAAAATGTGCATAAAACAATACAACGAAACCTTGGAAACACAAAGGAAAGATAATCACACATAGTAAGGGGGGAGGCACCTGTGGAGCTTATGGGTTGTCCCGTCCAACAATGGCTAGCGACGACAATCCTCCGACGGTTCGCCCTCAGCAACTGTGGAGGCAAGTCTGGAGGAGGTTCATGGAGATGCTAGTGGCTCTAGTGTGTGGAATGCAGCAGCTAGTATGGTGGTGGATAGCTTGTGGAGCCTTGGAAATGGCTTTTCCGACCAACTAAAGGTGAAGGAGGCCATAGGTGGACAACAACCAATGATGTAATAGGTGTGTGTCTTGGTGAGAGGGGAGGCTTTGGTGGAGGGCTTTGTTTGTGGTCTAGCGTAAGCAATGGGTGCTAGGCCGAGAGAGGGTTGTAGTCCTGTAATTGGTCGAAAAGTGTGGAATGGTGGCTAGAGTGTTGTCGGAGAAGGTGGTGGTTCTACTCTGGTTGGTGGACATGGGTGTGGGTCGTGTGGGACTGCCAAGAGAGCCAAGAGAGGGAACTCACATAGGCTAGGTGGTTCTTTATAGATGGAAGGGAGGTGTGTAACTCGTTGGATTTGAATGGTGATTTAGGTGGGGGGTTTAGATTAAATCAAGGTGGGATTTGATAGGGAATACAATTAGGTAGAGGGGCTTGATGGTCTAGGAAGTCTAGGGAGCATGCCTAGATCCACACTGTAGACACCCCAATTTTGAGCTCATTTGGCAGCAGGCTCCTCCGGTTGATGCTCTGGTCGCGACCACCAAAATCCTAGTCCACATAGGTCCCAATCAGACCCACACTAGCCCACCTGACCTAGTAAAACACCACCCTAGTAAAATCCACTGAAAAACAAATAAAACACTTAATCCGACTTAAAATCCACTGAAAAACAAATAAAACACTTAATCTAGCTAAAATCCACCTAAAATCCAACAAAAACCCTAATCCACTTAAAACCCACTTAAATCAACCTAAAATTCAATAAAACCCTAATTAAACCCAAAAAACCCAAATAAACAGGAAAATCCCAATTAATCAATAATTAAACATTAATTAACCCAAAATCCCTAAATAAACCCTATTTAAAACTCAAAACCCTAATTCTAAATCAATTAAATAAAACCCTAAAATCCAAAATTAATAATCACATTTAACTCACAAAATTCTGATTAAAAACTTAAAATTAA
>JAMKQA010052004.1:0-12556 GCA_024699735.1 Posidonia australis
TTGAGACCCTAATTCATAAGTTATTTCATGAACTCTGGGTGTTTAGAATATTTCCTTCTTCTTTTAAAGTGTGTAGTGACTCGTGGGAGTACGAGACTGAAGATGGATTATTATTGAATACCATAGTACCGTTGAGACCCTAATTCATAAGTTATTTCATGAACTCTGGGTGTTTAGAATATTTCCTTCTTCTTTAGGGGTGTTTGTACAAAATTCGTGCAAAAAAAATTAATAAACAAATGATGGGCTACGTATGAGGAAGGGTGATAGATGCATGATGAGGGTATCTCCTATGTTGAAAAGAAAAAAAAAGGAGAGAAAGAAAGAAAGAAGGGAACGAAGAAGAAGAAGACGAGGAAAAGAAAGAAATAAGGCTCCAGAAAAGGAGGTCGGTCTAGCCGGATGCAGGGGAAGGAGAAGAAGGGGAGGAAGAGAAGAAAAGAAAAGAAAGAAAGAAAGAAGAAGGGAAGAAGAAATAGAGAAATGGTCAAGGTACACATCCTACTCTACTGTTCTTTCTTGACAAAGCTTAAGATCATTAGAAATATGTTGTGGAGGATGATTTGCGATCATGGTCGAAATTTGCTAAATTTTGGAGTGATTTCCAATGAATTTTGAGGAATTTTCTCCTACATACTTATAGTTGGATTGTTTGAGTTTTTTGGCTTCCATTTCAAATATCTTCAGTTATGAGTGTTAGAATTGAATGATTTTTGTTCTATTAAAAAGTAGACTCAAAGATCTTTGTTTCAGTTGTTTACTTGTTAGTTTTCATGGCTGGTAGAAATACTAATGGCAATGTAAAGATTGATGATCCATTAAGTTATGCCAGTTTGAGTCTTACAACTCCATTCATTTATATCTCGAGTTATAGATATGGGATTTGAATGAAACTTATTCCAAATGAACGAAGACTTAGAATGCTTTTTTTGAGAATTTTTGCAGAATTTTTTGTTCACCGGAAGTTGGTCCATTGAAGGTCCTAACTCCAACAAACGGGTCTATTTTAGGAAACATTTCATTGTACAGAAATCACCTCAAACGACATTGTGAAATTGTTCAGTATGCGGAATCAAGAGATTTCAGCATACTAAATTTAACCAGTATGTCGAACCAGACCCTGAACCAATTTTGATTGTTTTAAGAGTTGATTTATATATATATATATATGTATGTATTAATCATGAATAAATAATTAAATTAATTCAAGAACAGAAGAATAACCATTATGATGGTTTTAGAAATGGTCTAAAAGAATTAGCAAGATGAATTGATGTTTGATTTCATAAGTCATTAAGAACTTCAAGACTACTGTGAACTTCCATGTGGCTCCTCAAGGTGAGCCTATACTCTGAAATTGTTTAATTGATGTTCCAACTGAATTGAAAGTTATAAATGAATTTTCAAAGTTTATTATGAGAAGATAAGAGTGGTTCTAATAAGTGATTTTCCAAAGAGTTTTTTAAACATTCCTAAAGAGAATGGATAACTTTAAACAGTGGTTTCTAAAGAATTTTGATAATGGACTATAAGAATTTCTATGTTGTTCATTTGTACAACATTTAATGGTATTTTCAAAGATGGTTTTCGAGCATTTTCGAAAATAATTTCCAAAAAGTTTGAAAAAGAAATGCACAAATTTGCAAATGTTTTGAAAGATTTTTCAGAATTTTCTGTTAGCTGAAGCCAAGGGATCGACGGAGTGTGCCGTCAAGATGAGGGGATGTGACGACATCCTTGAGGTGGTCAGACACGTTGCCTAAGGTGAAGCTAGAGACCAAGAGGCTAAAGTAAGTGTTCGTTGGAGTTTAGAGATATGAGACTCCTATTTTGTCGTTCATGAGGCTAAGATTGAGGTCCATGGATCAAGGACCAGCTGAACTTAAAGGTATGATACTCCATTTATTCCAGATACCAAGGGCCTAGGGTATTAACTGTACACAGAGACACATGGCAGCGAGTCAGGAGGTATGAGATCTCTGTATAGCTAGACGTGACACCCTGGTTAGTATGAGTGTCGAGACAGAGACAGAGACTATTAGGTGCTGGCAGGACTTGGTATGAGAGTCCTTAGATGTCCAGACACACAGGGGCATTGAGAGAAGACGCATCCCCATATGAGTTGAGATAGAGACCTAAGTGGTCATAATACAGAGAGGCTTGTTGGTTGGAGCAGTGGTATGTCTAACAGGAAGACTTACATCGTGGCAATGCAGACATCATTGGCCACGCTTTGGTGAACTACTTGTGGTCAGGTGTTGATTGCTTGACGTCGGACAACACGAAATCAATTAGTTTCACAAGGATACATTTTTTTAAATTTATTACGAGGATATCATATTACATTGTTAGGTCAATACCTATTGTCAATAACTTTATAAGAGTTTTTTGACAAAAAATCTTATATTTGTAATCAAAATAGAAAGATAAGGAAGTATGCATAACATGTATAGGTTGTTTGGTCTTTTCAACGATATTGAGATGAAAATAAAATCAACAAAAGTTAAAAATATGATAACAATAATGAAGATCATCTTTAGAATTAATAGTAAAAATAAAACTTCAAATTGAAACCCTTCTTCTTCATGTGCATTGTAGTGTAGAATATAATTATTTATCATCTTAGTTTTTAGCTTTGTAAGGTAGTTTGCACATTTGGAATACACAGGTGATTATTTGTAATTATCGTATGATTCACCATAGACAAATGTGTGTTGTAATATTTTTATTGAATTATAATGTACATTGCACCATATAGATATGGCATTAAATCATTTAAACTTATGTTGTGGACGACAATCATTTAACTTCTTAGTTGGTTAGTTTATGATGTACTTTGCACCTTTTATATGTAGTTATCAATATTTTAAGAAACCCAAGAGCCATTTCTAGATGGTTCATGCATGGTTTTGGGTTTTTCTATACAAAAATGTTCATTATTTGACCAATTATTTACCGATAGACCAGTTTTTTATTTATGTTTCTTGCCATCTCAAGTTGACAGATCAATTATTACCATCTCTCTCATTTATCAAAATAATACTCCCCATCTGTCATCCCCCCATATGTTTTTTTTCCACTTGAAGACTGAGTGAGACATTGATTAAGTTGGATCAGAGTCGACAGAGCCGAGCATGGAAGAAACAAAAATTTTCCATGGATACAGTTTTATATAACAAGGTCTAGCTCACAGCTTTGGGAATAACTACCAATCACAACATTGATGTCCTTTATCCATGGTAAGCAACTAGCTTGTGATAATTGGTCCACAGCCCCTATAAATTCCAGATAAAAGTCCGATCCATGCTTATTTCTCCCAAGGAGCGAAGCCGTGCTTTGGAAAGCAAAGCTCTAGGGCTTTCCGAACTCCTCCTCCTCCTCCTCCTCGTCGGCGAAGATGATCGAGGTGGTTCTGAACGATCGGCTGGGGAAGAAGGTGCGGGTGAAGTGCAACGAGGACGACACGATCGGCGACCTGAAGAAGCTGGTGGCGGCCCAGACGGGGACGAGGGCGGACAAAATCCGCATCCAGAAGTGGTACAACATCTACAAGGACCACATCACGCTCAAGGACTACGAGATCCATGATGGCATGGGCCTCGAGCTCTACTACAACTGATCCTTCCCGCCCCCCTTCTCCCGCCCACCTCTTTGGTCGCTCTCAGGTCGGCTTCTTTGCCTCCCCCCCTCAGGTTGAAAATGATTGATGCTTTGTGTTTGTTGGTGAATTGTGGTGATGTGGTCGAGGTTTTCTGACAGAAAGTTGTCGCCTTTTTGTGTTTAGTACTTCAACAATTACATGTTTCTGGCTTGGAGTTTAGTTTGTGTTCTAGTCTAGGTTAATTTTCTTTCTTTCCCCTGTTGTCTTCAATTGTGCAAGTGGGATTCTTCATGGATGAATTCCATGAATTTTGTTTAGTATATAAAATTACAACTACCCTGTTTTGAACTACCATAGTGAAAAGATGTGGATTTGGAATCCTCCAATTATTTTTTTTAACTCTTATTCTACGTATTTAAGTTTGCTTAAATCTGCGAGAGTGTTCGATGCTTGTGGTTCTCTTTTGCCTTCTGGATGTTGTGATCTGCAGTTTTTATGATAACATCAGTTTGTTTGGTGTTTTGTTTGTTCCCATCTGTTGATCAGTGTTCGTATTATTGTGATATGACCATGATAACTGGAATCATTGGATGGCTCTCTGTTTGTTCTGGTTTTGTTTGGAGATGAATTTATCCAGCTTCTGTTGGATTTTATCTACCCCTGTTATGGCTTATAACTTGATTGTTGTGGCTTGACTAATTTGGAAGTGCTTCACTTGTGTTTCAATACCATAATCTTGCTGATTACTTTATCTAAAATTTGTTAAAACTGTATCTTCAGTGGATGAGCTTTTCTGAAAAATTTTGTGGCATAGTACTTCTGGGGTGTTGATTCATTATACGTGACTTCTGCTAGACAGTACTGTGGTCACTAATTGGGCATCCTTGGGACATTGTGAAGGGTTAGTCACCTGGCCAAACTTTTCCTTGGCTTGCTGCCACATGGCTAAGATTTAATCGTGAGAAATCCTTGTTGTAAGAAGTGGAAGAATTTTGTGGTGCAGAGCCACATGGACAAATTTTTCGTTATTCATCCAGTTGTAGCTGTTTTTCAGCCATGCAGCTAGACAATTAGCTATCATAAATGATCCCCTTTTTTTCTTCTTGATGTTTTCTTTCTGTGATATCCCGTAATCCAGTTGTATCTGGCTTTTATGTATTTCTCTTATCCTGGACATTCCAAATTGATTCAGTTTTTTGTTGCTCACTTTTGGAAGCAATATGCACCGTCTCTGATCCAAGTAATTACTAAGATTCCTGTTTTCCACTCAGACTTGTAATAATATTTTTAGAAAATGATGAACAATGTCATTCAGTTATTATGGATCAACTTGACAGCTTCCATCATCAATTCTACGCATTTCACTTTTTGTGCAGCAATGTCATTCTATTCTTCAGATGTCAACAATTCCTTTGATCTATTGGGGTACTGTTACTGCATGAAATCCGGAAAGAACATATGTCATGGTGACTATTTCAATAATGCAGTTGATTTGTTGTCCAATCCTGAAGAAGGACACAGATCACCATAAACTTTTGATAGTTCACTATCCATAGGTAAACAGATCGCCAAGACTACTGTGTTGGCTGCATCCCTCTCTGTAGATAACCAATCAAGAAGTGTGATCTCCAAGTTCCTTCTTTTGCATAACGTTATTGGAAATTATAAAGTCAACAGAAGCTGCTCTACTGGTAATGGAAGTATATGAAACAAGGAACATATTCAATGGAAATCAGATTGCTGTTTTGATATGTTCCGTTGTCGTGCAGTCATTACTCAGTATTAATGGATATGGTGGGCAGTTCACTTGTTGTCTAGTTATTAGATAATTTTTTTTTTACCATGGGATGTACAAGTATCATATAGCAGGTGTCTTTTCTAATATGTTATGTACAAAATAAAATGGGATTTTATGTGTATATACACTTTAGCTAGTTGAAGTTACAGCTAATCGAACTCTATCGGACACATACATGAATGTTTAAAGAAGCTAAAGAAACAGAGATTTAGTTCTCAATAAACTTGGCAACTTAAACTTTAGAACTTATTTTTTGTAACTTTTTAAGTGCTTTGACCTTCTTTTATGGTTGTTTGGTCCTATGCTGTTAATTATGCTCATTGTGATATTTCCATCAAGAATGTATAACACAAATAAAAGGCCCACATTGTGATCTTTCTGTTAAGATCCATGCTTATATTAATGAAGACCTTCGGATAACCATTGTTGGTATTCTGGTATACTGATTTTTGTTTAAATTGGTTTGGTGTGCAGATCTGTTGGCACTTATGATTCCACGTTGGATGGTAGCAGCCTGGGAGATTCAAAAAGACGAATATAGTACCTGATAATAGCGGTTCTATTTTTATTTGGCTATGGAATAGTCCTGATATGGCTCATTGTTGAACAACCTATGCTATAGCATTCCAGTTGAATATGGACTGGTATTAATGTGTGTCTACATATGCACTTTTTGGAGGAACAACTTCGGCCTAAATATTTTATGATGTCATAATATGGTTGCTATATCCCTTGCTTATATGCTGAGGCTTGTCGATTAGTCATTGTGTTTTTTGCCTTTTGGTAGAGTCATCAATGAAACCTCTCTTTAGTGAAAAGCAAGTAGCACTATTCTTGCTTTCCGTAAATTGCTTTTGGACGATGATCTTCTGCCCAAAAAGACGTAATGTAGGGTTGTCTCTAGCTTTTGTAAACCGTTTAGTTCCTTGAAATGCACTGGGAACGTGCTGTGGCTCAGTTGTTGGAAGGGGGCAGTGGTTCTTTGCCGTAACAAAGCAGCATGTTATATGATAGATCTATTTTGTATTAGACAACTTTCTCTTTTGGATTCTTGTCTCTTTCCTTTTGAAATTAGAAGGCACTACATGTGTTATCTTTTATGTAGTCACAAACTCGTATGGCCATGCTTGTAAGTGGGCAAGTTGTAGAAATCCCACTAGAGTAAGCGATGTTCTTGTACATTTGATGGTGCAGATCTGAGTTGCATTCATCGATAGATATAAATTATAGTGGGAAAGAAAGAAAAGAAGCGTCTTGTGCTGTCGTGCTTCAGATTCATTGGTATTTTATTCCTATCAGTGCGATATTTTCCCATACCGTCAATGTTGCACAGCGCAATCAATGGCATGATCAATAATTCCATCTTTTATCTTGTGTGGTTTCCACTATTGGTTCCGGTCATTAACTTACCTGCCAAGTTTTCAATAGCCTCGTTACATGCTAATCGAGGCCACTGTACTTGAGTGCCACTTCTGCATCACGTCGGTTATGAGTTGGACAAGTTGACCAAACGTAACGAGCTTAACTGCTGCAGCTTTTGCATCTCTGCCGTATCTATTAGAAATATTACTTTATGATGTGCATGTATCGTGCGTATGTGAACAGAAGAAATGGTGAAGATGTAATTATGGTCCACCCTCTGATTATGACTATTGTCTGTGGCATTGTTAGTACGTACGACGAAAAAACAAAAGATGAGATCTCTACCAGATGACACTATTGTTTGCTCACTTTCCGGTTTACCAGATGCTCCTCGCTTTGGGTCCCATGAAGTTCAAAAACGGTGAGAACGAAAACTGTCAGACTAAAATGCCCTCCCATAAGTAAAGCTAATTCCCAGTTGAGATTAGAACTTGGAGAATGATAAAGGATACAAGCCAGTAATCGGATTACCTCAAGCATTCCCCATGGCAAACGTTTGCATGGCAAGTAATTGGGCCAAATGATAAGATTTTCGTGTATCTGAAGCAAGAAAGCCTGTGCAGTGGACAAGGATTTTTGTGATCTCTTGGACAAGTGATAAAGCCTCTGCAGTGGACATTAGGGAACTGTCTAGACAGGTGCAGTGGACATGTCCATTTTTCTGTAGAAAAGAAGCTGATGCTGTGCCTAACATTGTCAGAGTGTGTATCGTCCGTGCATCGGACATGCTTCTTTTCTTGAGTATCTGCACTTCCTAATCAGCACTTACACATTGCTAAAATGTTTTTATGACCCAATCTTCTATATGGAAGTGTTACCATGAATAACTTGATTAATGCACTTGTCCTTCTCAGAAAATGCATGTTGGAGCTCTTCTTCTTTTGAGCATGTTTATTTTGCATGTCTAAAAGTTATTGGGGTCACTTTCATGCTAATCAAATTAATTACTAAAAGCTGAGCTAAGGTAATGTTTTGTTTTAATCTCTTGTAAGCTTGTAAACAATAGGATTTGACTAATATTGTGACATCTTTCTGGAGTAAAAATGCATAGACTAGCATCATTGAACTTCTTTTGGAGAAGCAAAAAGGATTCAAGTGAATATGGAATTGTTAAGCAGTAGTTAATTACCTTTGTGTGTATGACAGTGAATGACGATATTTGGTGAGTGAAAAATGTTGTTCATGGATCTTAATAAGTAAATATTACCTGAATGATTTATAAATTTTGTCATTTAGCATTTCTGGCGCGAAACTACAAATTTTAGTGAGAAAACAAGGTATATGTAGAAAAGGAATTGATAAATTCTCTGGAAAGACATTAAACTTTGGCACAACGCATTTGGTTTTGTTATCAAGAAGTTAGACTACGACATCGAAAACAATAACAATAATCCAACTTCTATGTTAATTGTCATACTAAGTTGTAGTACAAAAAGGCTATTGATATATTTGAAAAATTGCAATGCATTCAAAAAGGATTTGTTGTGCAAACTATATTGCAAATGGATAGAGTGGTACGAATTATATGTTTTGCTTCTGTAAAATGCAGAATTTTGCTATTCCTCAATAAGAAAACCTCTTCTACTATTCTAGTCTCCTGTCATCGAGCTGTTTTGTTGCAAGTGGGAAAAAGCTCTGCGCTCAAGCTCTGTGCGATAAGCCCTCGTGAAGCCCTATGGCGACTGGCCGTCGCAAACCCTACGACCGCCGTACTTCCAATCCACCACCCTATAACCTCCGCTCGCGCAAGGTAGATCTGGTAGTAGAGGTACTCTCTGCGAGCCCCTCGCCTGCCAAGGCGCGCCGTCGTCTGGTAATATGTTGTCCCCCTTCTTCTCCGACGGCTCCTCTCTAGGGGCGTCGTAAGAGGAAAGCTACCTCTTCTTTTTCAGATCTCCGATCTGAAACTTGTGTTCAGAGGAAAGCTTCCTCTCTTCCACCCTGCTCCCTTTGGGGTAGATCTACCTCGGACGACCCTCGATCGTCTGGATCTGGCCTCATGTTGGTTAAATATGGCCCTATTTCTTGCTTGAGATTCTATTCTAAGCTTGCAGTGAATATTATTGTGGATTGCTTTTATTTTAGTAAATATTTAACGCCGATTTGGTTGAACTCAGTGGTTTCATGCTCATTGTGCTCGGGTATTATTGCTGCTTATGGATTGGTGCTTTTTGAGTATATTTCTTCTTCTACTTATGGTTTCCCTATTATTTTTGCTTCAGATGGTATGCCTTTAGTTCCTTGATCTGATTTGGGGATTTTTTTTCTCGATCCCTTGGAGCTATCTGCTTAGATCTCCTACCTTCTGTTAGCGTAGACCCCATTTTTTCCCCTTTGGTTCCAACGAACTTTCTCCCGCCGGTGAGCTGTCGAAGCGAGGTTCCTGGTTCATGGAACTGCGTGACAGAGAAGCCAAGTTTCTCTGATGCCTCGTGTTCTGTGTGGGGGTATTCACGGTATTCTTCCCCCAATTTTAATGAGGTGATTAATATTTATCGACGTAATGTAGTGGGATTTAGTGATAATCTTGAGATTAACTATGTTAATTTCCATGATTTTTCTCTGCCTGTTGATTCGGTGGGGCCCTCTGTTATTCGCGCGTCAGACGACGTGCCTAACATTTCTGTCTCATGCTCTTCTCGTTCTCATCTGGCTTTAATGTCGAGGTGGCCTTTCCACCCGGGAATGGAAACTTCTCCTCTTCCCCAGATAATATTATTACTTCGCCGTTTTTTTTGTCAAAAATCTCTACGACAGAGATATCTTCTGACCATTTTACTGTTGAGGCTGGGAATTTGTGTGGTGGCTCGCGCTTTACCGCTCTTCATTCTTCTTCCTCTATTGAGAACTCATATGATAGTTCTGCTGTCTCTGAGGCTGGTTCTCCAGAGTGGACGCTAGTGGAGAAGAAGAAAAAAGCTCCTTCCCCTCTGGTACGCTTCTGTCGTGACAATGGACGTTGTTTTAAGTGTGGTTTGCGTGGTCATGTTAAAAATAGATGTAGATTTGTTGGTGCTTGTTATAGATGTAAAGCATCCACTCATTCTGTAGCGATTTGCGATTTCTTTCAGGAGCTCAGATCTCAATCCCCTACTATGGCTGGTTTCTCACCTCAAAACCCCATTGTTATCTACCCCTCTGATGCTTCCTGTGACCTCACGATACATTATTCTTGTTGTGTTATTGTCACTGATCATTCCTCACTTCTTTCTACCGACACTCTATCGCAGCACATCCTTAACAACTAGCCTTTACATGTCAAAGTAGAGATATTTGACTTTTCTTCAGGGAAGTTTTTATTAAAATTTCCTTCTGTTAAGATTAAAAACGAAATACTAAGTCGTTTTGGATCCTCCCTCCAATCCCTCTCCGCCTCTTTTGTCCATTGGACGCCTAGCTCCAATGCGGTTCTCTCCCTGAAGGAGGAGGGGACCTGGATTCGGTTGGAAGGGATCCCCCACCACTTATGGTGCACAGAAGTATTCCATAGATTGGTTTCAGATTTTTCAGATATGTTGGAAGTCGATCTTTCTATAGATAGAGTTAATTTTTTGGGGTTTTCCAGGGTAAGGATTAAGATTTTTCCTGGTAAGGAGATCCCTGATGTTAGATTTTTTGCCTACGGGAAAACAGTTTACCCGATCAAATACAAGCTCAGTTGGGACCTATGCCCCTCTCCCCACCACACAAAAGTCCTTCCCTGCATGGCCCAAGCAAACATCTTAGCCCTCCTCTTCCAGGAACTTGCAACCTATTAGGAAACCTTTCAAAAGTAACAAAGGCTGGCGAGGTACTAATAGTGGAAAGAACCTCTCCGCACCTAAAACTCAGCACAAAACTGGGAAAAATGTCTGGATGAGACCTACTTTCACTCCTCCCCCTCTGTCTTCTACTCATTGCTCAGCTGGAATTCTTCCCACCCCTTTAGCTTCTGGAACAATTATAGCAACTCCTCCTTCCCTGGTTGGTACTCCTATCCCTCCCCCTCAGAGAACTAATCCAGACCACCCCAATGTTGCTTCCACCTGGGTGGAAACAGAGATCAGAACCAAAAATCTTTCTCTGGCAAAATTCAAAAAAGTTATGGCAATTTATGACTATCTAGACCAAGAAGATTTGGATACCACCACTTCTGAGAAGCCTTCTTCAAGGCCTCCTACACCTGTGCATGCACCAGGTAATGCTCATCACACATTTGTAGATTATAATAATGATTTTATTCATAGCTCTGTTTCTAATAGATCCCTTGATTTAAATGCTTCCAATATGGTTTTTCCTGTTAATTCTGAGGTTAACCAAGTGGATCCTTTGAGATGGGACTCTTATGACCATTTTCAATCATTCTGTGAGAACATTGGTATCTCATTGGCTTCAAAAGATGAATCAATTGCCTTCTTCAATCAAGTCAGGAAGGATCAGGGCAAGGAGTATGTTAATTTAGAAGATCCTACTGCATCCTCTGTCTGGATGGGATCTTCTGTTTAGCTCACTAATTTTTTATGATTATAGCAGCATGGAACATTAGAGGTTTGGGTTCTGGGCATAAGAGGAGAGAATTAAAAGAATTTATTGTATCTAACAAATGTGATATCATTATTGTCAGTGAAACTAAGAAGGATGAGTTCTCTGAATGGTCTCTAAGGCTTTTATGAGGGGAAAAAATAAATGCCTGGTCTTTGGTCCCCTCTATATGTGCCTCAGGGGGTATTCTTACAGGATGGGATAGCAGGCTTTTTAAGGCTATCAGATGCATTCCTTCCAGTTTCAGCCTTTCTATTAACTTTGAAAGTTTAGACTCTAATCTGGTCTGGTGGCTCACTGGGGTCTATGGTCCTTGTGACCATAACCTGAAACCAATCTTTATTGAAGAATTACACTATATCAGCACATTTGTTAATAACTTATGGCTTTTGGGGGGTGACTTTAATGTGATTAGGTTTCCTAGTGAGCATTCCCTCCACATTAATAGCACTATCCATATGGATAGATTTAATGAATTCATTGATCAGAATTCTCTGATTGACCTTTCTCCAAACAATTTCTCCTTCACCTGGTCAAACTTTCAAAATAATCCCACATTAGTTAAGCTTGATCGTTTTCTAGTCTCCTTAGGCTGGTCCGGGAAATTCCCAGATGCTTTTTGCTCTAGCAAAGCCAGAATTATTTTGGACCACATTCCAATCCTGGTTAATACCTTGACCCCTAATTGGGCCCCCCTTCATATTTTATAAATCCTGGTTCTCTTTTGAAGGATTTGAACAATTAATTAAGGAGTATTGGTGGCAGAATGGTTATCCTCTTTCTATATCTTCTCCTGTTTCTGAGTTTAGTTTTAAACTAAAAAATTTAAAAACTTTACTCAAGCAAGGGATTGCTCCTATTAAAGCTAATAGAGCTAAAAGACTCAGAACTATAGAATCTCAAATTCAGGATATGGATAGTCAAGCTGAACATTCTGATAATATTAATTGGGTACAAAAAAAAGCCTTGAGATTAGAACATCTTGAACTTCTTAAAGAACAAGAGGTGTATTGGAGGCAAAAATTCAGAACCAATGGTTGAAGGAAGGGGATTTGAATACCTCCTTTTTTCATAACATGGTTAAATGCCATAGGAGGACCAATAATATTTCTTCTTTACTTATTAATAACTCTGTAATTACATCTCATTTGGAGATCTGCAGAGAAATTGAGAATCATTTTACAAAGCTATTTAATAAGGGCTGCAGTCTTCAA
>JAMKQA010052005.1:0-10117 GCA_024699735.1 Posidonia australis
ATCATCTTTTTCATTCGTTTATAGGGTCAAGACCCAAAACCACACCCAAATCCATTTGTTTGGGGTTCCACATGCCTCCATGTTGTTACACGGGGCAACCATTATTCATATAAACCCACCATACCATTAAAAATCACATTTTAACCTCTTAAATTTTCGGCAAAAACAGCATACCGAATTTTCAATTTGGTATTCCGAAATTCCCTGTTTCGGTCGACCATGAAATTTTGGTCTACCGAAACCCTAGGTTCTAGCCTAATCTGCTAGGATTTCGGCATACCAAATTTTTTCGGTATACCGAATTCCCAACAGACAGGGTACACCCTGTTCCGCAATGACAGAATTCGCCCAAAGTGGGAGTCCTGATCGAACCCCCCAAACATGCACCATAAATTTCCATAAAATCGTGGGGTGTAGACCCTCAAGTATACTTCAAAACCCCTCAAACCATTCATGATTCCATCAACCACACAAGAAGATATAAATTTGTAAAGGAAACATGCTCAAAATGAAACCTTCAAACATTTAAAGTATAACTCCTCAAAACTCACGAAATTCACACAATCTAGCATGATCCTTACACATACACATCATTTAACTCATTTCCATCATTCCTACTATTTTTCTATAATTTTTCATGCATTTCCCTCGATTTTTCATGCTTGAGGCATAATCAGTAGGAAACATGTAAACGAGGTAGAGAAAGAGCCACGTACCTCCGATGGCGCCCCAGTGATCCTTCCCGCACTCCAGTAAGGCTTCTCCCACCGACGGACGACACCAAACACTCCTTCCTCAGCTACGCGCATGCTGTTCTTCCTTTCCCTCTTCCTCCTCGCATCACAGCCCTCCCAGACATGCTCGCCTCCACATCTCCCTCTTATCTCCTCCTCCTCCCGCATCAAGCCAACCACCCATCGCGTCGGAGATGACGGAGAAGCACGGGATGCTGGTGGTAGTGGCACGGGCTGGTGGAGGGTTTCTGGGGAAGAAGACAAGTGTCTGTGGGGCTCGTGAATGAGAGAAGAGGAAAAAGAAAGAAAAGAGGAAAGAATGAGCACGCAAACCGAGGCAACTATGCATCCTCAAACTGGACTCCACATGGATCCCAAATCACAAGCAGATGCACAGAAAGCCAACCACAACCTCACACAACCAAGAAACAATAGATTATCCATTATTAAACCATTATACAATATTACAAATAATTACATGGTTTACAATAAAAATGGATAATCAGGCCCAGATGTCACAGTGGAGGTCTCTCGATACTTTTTGTGTGTAGCTGCTTGGTTTTGGAAGCCTGCAAACCATGTATTCTGATTCAGAAGAATTGAGTTGACTCCTACCTTGGAGGAAGTTCATCAAGTGTGTTGTCTGCCCAAGTTCCTTGGGCCTACTGTGTTTATGCGGCGCAATGGGTACTCATCACTATTGAGTGAACAAACTGGCCTGTCAACCGACGATTATGGTTGGCAACTTATCTATACTGATGGACAATCTCCCATGCTACAACTGACCTACTTTGACTAGGTAGCCGAGATGCGTACCTCCTTGGGTGATGAACTGTGGTTGAAAGATTTTGTCGTTCGCTTCTTATGCAAGTTGGTGTTTAGCCATGACTAGACAGTCATGAACATTGAGGTTGCAGAGATTGCTTTGGTGGTGTTTACCTGTCAGATTGACCTGACCCCAGTCATATTGGCAAAGATTTACCGAACCTTAGACCGGTCCTTGCGACGATGCCGACACTTTTATGGTTGTGGAGCTTTTGTACAAGTGTGGTTGGTCACTCATCTGAGTGTAGTGGTCTTACGCCCTCAACGGTTTGCCTTTGAATCTTACTACCTGTGACCATGCCAACCCGGGGATCCGACGCGGAGTTGTGCCAAAGGGAGGAGATCACAGCCATGCCAAGATGGTGGAGGCACAAGATAGGATGAGACGAAAAAGAAAAGCAGTCACCACCTAGCATTTTAAGGGAAAGACGAGGTAAACCACAAAGAATGGGATCTACTGATGCCACTGCTTGTAGGACTATCGCTGTGAGGCTCACTGTTAGGGTAATGGCTGATGCCGTTAAGGTGCCTACCGGGGGTTGAGACTGTGGCTACACCATCTGGTGTCGACTCCTCTCTGTAGTGGTTTGGCTTTGATTGGGATCGAGTATCCCTACACTGACAAAATTGTTGAGGTCCGATGGAATAGAAACCTTCTTGTACCTCCTAGTGCGCGAATATTCGTCTTTATGCCACTGCCACATGTATCCCAGACCCACAAACTCTCGCCTTTCCTTCAACTGGATGGGCTCGAAGATTCCATGGCCGTGTCGCCCGAGTGATGTTCCTTTATTGTATCCCCATTTGTGACATACGTTTTCGATCATCCGAAGGAGATTTCCACAAACGGTCAAGTAACTGACACGCTCGAGAGCCGGAATATAATTGACAGGCTTGAAGCGATTGACCTGGAACATGACATCGGACGGCTTAGGATCGAAGTGGACGGTCTGGAGGGTGACAGCGGAGATCAATTAGACTTTTTCTTTGTCAAGATCTTTCGCCATGACAACAACTATGTCATTGCCCCAACGGAACTTAACCATACGGTGGAGGGTCGAGGGGATCACCTGATGCTTGTGCAACCAAGGGCGCCCAAGCAGAAGATTGAAAGAGGGCTCTAGATCCACAATATAGAATTTGACATCGAAGACTACAAGCCCTATAGTGAGAGGACCAACATCCCTAATGCATCGTGATGCGTGTTATTAAAAGCCTTCATTTCCTTTGTGGCTGGTATGATATCCTCAATTTTGAATCAGATTTTGTTTCCTGTGCGCAAGGGGAAGACATTAAGGCCCGCGCTGCTATCTACCAGGGTGAGGGGAATTCGGAAGCTCTGTTATTGCACTGTAATGAATTGAGGCTGGTTATGATTGACTCCTATTGGAGGCAATTCCTCGCTGGAAAAGGAAATGACATGGGGCTCTGCGATCATGCCTACCATATTCTCAAGTGCGGACGGTTCTATGTTGGGGGAGACATGAGCAGCCTAAACGGCCCTGAGGAAGGCCTTTCGATGTTCTGAAGAAGTATGGATGAGATCCCAAATGGAGATATCAGCCTTAACCTTCTTCAACTGTGATGTGATGTCGACAGAAGGTTTCTCCTACCCTATCGAGGTGGTAGGGACAGAACTAGGGACCGTCCTAGAAGGTAGGGTGGCTAGCTTAGGAAAGGAAGACGCTGGACAGGCAGGCTGGGTTGCTAGCACTAGTGGCATATACACCCTCCTTGACCTGGTGACTTTCTGCACACATTTCTGCAGCATAATCGTAGGGTACACTGTGAGTGTCCCTCGTCAGGTGGATGACAAGAGGGGTATGTGCCGCCAGCTCCAGCGTTGCCACTAACGAACTAATAGAAAGTTGGTTTGGCCGGAGAGGGCGCCGATAGGATGCTGTACAAGAGGATGCTGGACCGGAGGCTGGAAAGGATATTGGGTAGGAGACTGGATAGGATGAGTAGGTTTGGCTAATAGACAAATGGGAGACCTAGAGTGCGCGATCGATGGTGTGGCGGTACTCTTCGCCCTAGGGATCAACCGTATCATGTGGACGGCTGACTCGGAACCAACACGACTCAAATGATAAAGGTGAGTGGGGAAAGCCTCATCAACTGTGTAGATCAAGTCAGAGGGGTCTACTATGGGTGTTGTAGACTTAAAGGTGGATAGGAAATGGACTCCTGAGGTCCCAACGCTTGCTGAGTTGTTATGTGCAGGCATGGGCTGGTTGACAATATTGGGGTAGACTGGTGGCGTTGGTGTGTGTGGAGGCAGTGATGCAGGTGGAGTGTGTGCCTCCTGGGTGTTGATGATGATGACCTTGCGATCAATCAAATCCTGAATGGCACTCCGAAATGCCATGCAATTGTCCATCGAATGACCTACGCAGTGGTGGAAATTGCAGTGAAGCCTCGTGTTGTACCACCCTGGCAGAGGGTTTGGTAGGGGGTGGACCTCCGAGAGTTTCAGGAGAGACACCATCTTAGGGTGGATGGTGCTCAGTGGCTCAATAAGTGAGGTGTACTGTCGTGCAACACGCTGAGGCCTTCTTTGCCCTGGGCAAGGTCCTTGCCAACCGATGCCGCGGGATACACTGGTTGGTGGTGGTGGTGATCTGTGGTGCCCTAGGTGTAGGTGCATAGACCAAATGATTCGGGCCTGGTTGGTTCACCACATTGACGGGCATGGTGGGTGACCCTATGTATGCGACGGCAGGCTTGGGAGGATCCCACCTCTTAGGGGTAATCAGTGCCAGCTCCATTACGAGTGCTGCTACTCGCCTGGTGATACAGGGATGTGGCTTGTGCAGGAAAGCTGCCACTACGGAGGGAGCTCTCTACACGCACACCTACCCGAATCAATGATGGGAAGTTGGTGACAGGTTGAATGCTCAACAGAGTCCCAACATCTGGCTGTGCACCTCGAATAATGATCTCGATAAACTCCTAGTCAGAGGGTCTATCTCTCACTTGCGATGCGAGGGCGCGCCAATAGCCGACGTACTCCTCAAACTGCTCGTGGGGCTTTTGTCTTGTAGCGACAAAGTCCTCCTTTTTGGGACCAAGTCGAGATTGAAGGCATATTGGTCCATGAATGCCTGTGAGAGGTCGTTTCAAGTCTTGATCGAGCCCATGTCAAGCGATGTGAACCACTTGAGGGCTAGACCAGTGAGACTCTTTTGGAAGAGGAGGATCAGCAGCCTCTCGTCATCTTGGAGTTGAGTGAGATCTCGACAATATGCCCTAAGATGTTAAATGGGGCAACCCTTACCGTTGTACTTCTCGAAGTTCAAAATCTGAAAATGCAGTGGGAGTGTCGTCTCTAGGAAGTGACAGAGGTCCCGGAATCCGTAGGGTTGGCGGTCACCTCCCTGCACTTGTGGAAGTTCTCTCTCTAGGTCACCCACCCTGACATGGAGGGTATCTGGAGCTGCTGCCGACGAAGGTGATGAAGCAGGGGGAACAACCGCATATGCTGTGTGGGTAGCACCTAAGTGCTCCCTTGGGTCCACCATCATGCCACCAGTGTCGTGGCATGATGGCCAGCATATCCGTGCAAAAGTGCTGGGTGTAATGAAGGTGCCTGAACTTGAAGGTGTGTAAGAGGAGGATGAGTGGAGAGTTGTGTGGTAGTAGGTGCTGAGTGTGGAAGTAGCAGCTGCTGCAGCAGTACGACGCCAGTCTGCAGGCTTTGTGGATGTTGTACTCCAACCAACCCAAGGGGCTGGCCACCAGATGCTGGAGTAGAATGCGGTGCAGTGAGGTGGTGTGTCTGGGGAAGCAGGGTCACACCTAAATTGGGTGTAGTGAGGAGCTAGGGTGAGGCTTGAGGTAGTGGTGTTGATGCCTGGAACACCAGTGTAAGCTTCCGGAGAACCTTAGGAACATTGGGGTCTATGGTAGACTGAATAGCAAAGGCCATGCCCTCGATCTTTTGGGTGAGGGCCAAAAGGTATTCTGCCTGTGTGATAGGGGATTTCTCAGGGACAGTGAGGGATGGCACAGTCAGAGGTCGAGATGTCAAAGGTGGGACAGCTATAGGTTGCCTTGGTGGCAGGGAAACCGCAAGAGATGTTGTCATGATAGGCCTGGTGCTAAAAGAGAAGGAACCCTGAGGAAGTGAGGTCGTCAGTGATACATCTAGAACCTGAGCAGGGGTCACTAAGATAGACTCAGTGCCTGGCTCCAGACTGGCCTAGGTTAGTGGATGTCCTACGGGGTAGGGGACAGAACCTCCGTGATGCACGAAGAGGACAGAGTGAACAGTTGAAGAGATAGCAAGGGTAGGAGGGACTAAAAATGGAGTGTCCTCCTGAGCAATGGTGGTGGAAAGAGACTCGCTAGTGCACTGGGCCATGGCTGACCGGGAACGAGTGAGAACCAGACTACGATGCAATCAACGGGGTGAATCCTAGGACGAGTTATCGTCAAAGTGACGAATAACTCAGGAAAAGATGATCAGCAACGAAGTGTCGCAAATAGGAAAGTCAAGGCAGGAACGCTCGAGTAGTGGCTAAGGAACTCACGCTCTACCTGAGGAAAAAAGAAACTACTGGTGTTAGAACCAGCAACAAAATGCAGTTGTTATGGTGGCGTGAATGGCATTCATGCACATGGATGCAACTAGCATGCTTTCGCTCACCGACTAAGTGTTTCCTAGAAGGTCGTCAACTCTGGGATCCCACATGGGTAAATAGGTCTCCGACTCAGGCTAAAAAGTAAAAGTCCCCACTCTAAATCCTGGCCAAAGCGCAAGTAGTGAGCGGCTGGTGCATTGGTGGCCTCGTCTCCTGCAGAAGCATGGAGTTGTACCCTATACTAACACTGACATGACCCCAAACAAGGGGGAACAAACTAGCAACATGTCCTATGCCAAAGCTATAGAACAGGCTACTAGACTTGTCCTTCGCGGACTGTAGGTGGACTCATGGGAGAAAATGCATGCCCTATCTGATCAATCATGCAATATGCTTTTGTGTTTTTTTACTTGCATTTTGTTAACCTTGGGGAAGAGTTCGATTTGGACTCTAGTTTTGCCTTATTAATTGTTCTTTGAGTTTGTGTGTTTTATTTTAACCAAAAGGGGAAATAAACATGTCTTTACTCTCCTAGGCATGTCAAGTACGAAAAGGGGAAGAAAACATACAAGTAAGGCAAGCAAGCATGCAAACGACAAGCAAAAGGCATGATCTTGGCATGTGCAAGTGTCGTGGCATCATGATTGTGAAAAAAAGAACATCCATCACATCAAAAGGCAAGAAATATAGCATGTGTGCGCAGTGACAGAGCAAATGTGTGAAAGAAAGTGCTAAAGGCTCGCTAACTAAGCAAACAATCATCAACAAAGCAAACAAACAAACATGTGAAGCCTTAGTAAGCAAAAAGACTAACCTGAAAGTTGGAATCTTGTATTCCCCAACAGAGTCGCCAATTCTGTGATCATGCCAATTTGGGGATCCGACGCAGAGTCGCTCCAAAGGGAGGCGATCACAGTCATGCCATGATGGCGAAGGCGCAAGATAGGATGAGACGAAAAAGAAAAGGAGTCGCCACCTATCTTTTAAGGGACGCCTCAGAAAACCTAACTGATATCAAAAAGATAAAAATGGGGTCAACCCAAGTCCTCGGAATCAGGGAAAAAGTCGTGAAATTTAAAAAGGAGAAATAAACCGCAAATAGGCCAATGTGGGCCTTTCGGTCAATTCGTGTACACCATCGGGCGATGAAATCCAAATCTAGTCAAAAAATCTGAAACGTAGGAGTAAAGAGAATCAAATCGAATGTCGGGTGAGAGATTCCGAAAACAAAGTGAATAAAAATCCAAGAAAGAAACACATGAGATGCAAACTCACTTAAAAAGGAGGGACTGATGCACAAATGTGATGAAAACTATATGAAATGCGTGAATAAGTGCCTAAATGTGTGAAAAGTGCTAAGGGATGGCTTAGACAAGGATTATGCAAGGCTAAGTGCGAAAACTAAGATGCATGCACATAGATTGGAGGCATAGGGGCAATTTGGTCATTTTAATGGTCAACTATGATAAATGCATGTATGGGGATGATACATTGTCTGGGATATGTCAAAATGTGTACAAAATATCTAGAAAGTGTTATTTGCAAGAAAACATGGAGGGGAAAAACAATAAAATGATGTAAACATAATAAAGGACAAACACAAGGACTAAAATGCAAAATTTACAAAAAAGGTGAGAATCTAGATCAAAATATATTCATTGGCTTCTATTCTAATATGCAGATGATGGATCAAATGACAATGTGGCACTGAGATGTATGAAAATTACACCCAGATAATTTCCTAAAAACTCAAGGTCTAAAGTGTAAAATTCACACATAAGTGCAAATGTGACAAAAATATGAAATCAAAGACTATTTAACAATGCAAACATGATTTTTGAGTGATATCTATGCTTAAGTGTAGCATTACAAATACCCATGAAGAAATGCCAAAAAAGAATGTCAAAACACTTTAAACCCTAATTAATGGATTTGAAATTAGTCTAGGGGTTTAGATGCAAATTTTTTGTGCTTAGGAATTGTTTATTAAGAACCCAGGGACTTATGTGTAAAATTTTTGGGCCTGATTGTGATAAAAATTGGGCTTTCATGCTAATCAGGGTAATTATAAAGTTTGTTAGGGTCAATATGCAATATTTCCAAGAAGAAACTCATTTTTTAAAAAATCTAGGGCTTATTGCAAAAGCTCAGGACTTAAATGTGATAAAATTCAACTTTAATGATGGTCAACGTCATTTTAAAATCCTTTAGGGTTCAAAATGCAAATTTCATAGGGAAAACTCATTTCAAAAGGTTCCAAGGGTCAAATGCAAATGCTCAGGACTTAAATGCAAAGAAATCATGGTCCTAGGAACCTAAATGTGATAAAACAAGCATAAACAAGACTGAAAATAAAAGTTAAAAGAAACAAGGAAAAATATGTAATATTTACAAGGATAACAAAAGAAACAAAAATTTATTTAAAACTACAGGGATTGAAAATTAAAAATGTAGGACCTAATTGTAACAATTAAATAAGTTAAAGGGTCTTTAAAATAAACTAAAAAAAAAACAGTCACCGCCGACGATGGCCTGGGAGACTCATCCGAGCCTCCCCGCAATTGATCGGAGATCAGGAGAGCGGAGAAGCTGGAGGAGGTGATGGGGGAGGGATCCAACGGCGTCGATGGGGCTCTCAACAGTTGGAACATGCTGTCGACCCCCCCTCATTGGCGTTCTTCTACGGCGACGGGGACTTCCACGGAGACGCATCCAAAGGCAGTGGCTCGACACGGCGGAGGTCAGAGGAGCTTCGAGGCAGCACGGCGAGGTTGTGGGGAGAATCTGGCATGGTTGGAATGGCTTGCGGTGTTCCCCCCTTCACGGACTCCAACGTCGATCGTGACGGTGGTGGGAACGGCGTTGTAGCGGTGGGAGCGCTCGAGCGGTGGTTGAGGAACGCTCGGTAGACCACGGGAAGGCTTCTAGGGGCATTGGCTCAGTCAGGGCGATGGTCGACGACAACGACGACGACAACGAGCGACGTGGAAGTCAGGGAGGCTCCTCCATAGCAAAGGGAGACCAGGGGAAAGAGGAAGGAAGAGGAGGAGAGATGAGAGGCCCATAGAGCCTTGCCCGGGATTGAGAAGCCTGAGACCTCACCGACGATAGAGAACCCATTGCTGGAGGGGGTCGACGGCCCATAGGGGACACATCCCCGTCAAACGCAACCTCAAGAGCTAGGGGAGTACACTATGGGACATGCTTTGGATTAAAAAAAAAGAAGGGGAAGGGGAATACCTGGTGAGGTCTCCCTTGTGGTGCTCAACGGTAGTGTGCTCTGGCGACGCTCTAGCTGCTGATGTAGGGGGCTTCCGGGTTGAGGAAAACGGTGGAGGAGGTGGTCTGGATGTGGAGGAATCGATGGATTGGGTGGGGGGGGTCTCTTTTGTGGACTAAAGCCCGCTTGGAGAGGATCGAAGCAGATGGCCTCTAGTTAGTCAGCGATGGGAGTTTTAAACTCTTGTGAAGCCTTCTCCCACCATCGATCATCCTCCTCAGCCACTGGGCGTCGTAGGATCGAGTGCGTGATGAGGTAGGAAGGTCCAGAGATCGCGGGAGGTTGAGGATGCGCTCTCGAGTTCTTGGGATTGTGTGATAATGCCGGTGGAACCCCTAGGCATGGTTCACCAAACCTACTCCGGTGTGCGGAAACACACTGGGAGGTCCGATACAGTCACGGCGAAAATGGTGAATCCGGAGGAAGAGACAAGACTCGGAGACACCAAAGGGAAGACAAAAGGATAAGGAAAGGAGTCGCCACCTAGTCTTTTAATGGAAAGACGAGGAAAACCAAAACAAACACAAGAAAACCACGAAACAAAACAAAATGCAGAATGCATGTGTGATCCGTGCCTAATGGATAATGCAAGATGAATGCGGGCCAGAGAAAGGATAAGGATTCTGGTTACGCATGGGGAAGGGTTAGGCACCCCCATGTGCCCAAGAAAACTCGGTCTTTCTAGGTTTCCTACT
>JAMKQA010052006.1:0-14929 GCA_024699735.1 Posidonia australis
CATTAGACTAATACTAATGTCCTTGAAAATTATTTCCCCTCGGTCAAAATGGCCTCCTTTATTTTTGCCTCAACCTCTATTACTATGTTGCTTTACTTCTTTTGTAGCAAGATTAGCCACAATGTCAACCTTTGGTTGATTTCTTAATAACCTCTGTTCATGGCCCCAACAATTTCATAATATGAAATTAGATGTGCACGAGAATTTATAGAGGCTACTATAAGATCAAACACAAATCCAACCAATTAAAACAGAAAGAATAAGATCATGATCACCAAAAACACAACCAACAACTACAAGATTCACAACCAAAGTTTTTGCTTAATGAAGAAAATCAGTGACCGACTTGTCTCCCTTCAAGCAGCTCTACTTAGACTTATATTGAAAAATTCGAGATCAAAACTTAGTTGCATAATATTTCACAAGAAACACCCAAACATCTGTGGCTATGATTGTGACCATGCCCGCGATTGACTCGCGAGTTTGGTGTGAAGATCGAAACTCATGAAATGATAAGGTCACGACGAAGCAAAGGATCTACGGAAGGACACTAGACTTGAAAACACCAAATTGTGAAAGCATTGCAAAACAGATAAGGAAATAGAGTTGTCACCTAGTCTATTTGGCATCAGGAGACGAGGAAAACCGAATGTAGAAAAAATGCAGTAAAGCGATGCAAATGCGAATGCGATGTTTCGTGTCTAATGGATGCAACACAGATCATTGCGTGCTAGAGAAAGGGTAAGGACTCCTGTTACGCATGAGAAAGTTGTTAGGCACCCCCATATGCCGGTGAGTCAATCTTTCTTGCAATTCTCTCACATATGTGGCCTGCTAAAGGCATGCTTGTTTATTGCATAATGCCTAATGCCTAAATCGTAGAGCACACGAGGAAACAAATCGGAGAAACAATGAATGAAACAATGCTCAACTTAGGAGACTGCTCTGAATCTAGTGGCTCGCGCTGGCAACTCGCACTGGGTAGTTGTGCTAAGAACTTGCGATTGCAAGTTGCACTAGCTATGTGCACTGGCAAGTTGCACTATTAGAGTGCGCTGGACATTTTACAGAGTAGTCGGTGAACTTTATCATTGCATGGCAGTGGAATGTGATGATGCAAAACATGAATGAGATGCATAGGAAGCATGAGGGGACTACAGGGAACACTCCTATGTGATCAAATGCAAATGAAGATGCATGGTTGATTCCACCCATCTCCCCCCTCCATTGTTGGGTTTTGATGATGATCATAGCGGCAAACTCAGGTTGTACACTGTGACACACCATTTTGTCATTTTCAAAGAATGGAGGAAGCCAGAGGAGATGCAAGGATGCAATGTGGAGGATGATGCGTACAATGCAGCTCCTTTCCCATCGTCACCGAGCTTTGTTGGCAGTTACAAGCTCAATCGGCCATGGGGGAGGCCGTGAGCATTGGGAAGCCTTCTAGAGTGACTCGATGGCACAAGGGGAAGGTGATGGCACGCTCAACAAGTCCCTACATGCTCATGGGCCATTGGTCGATGGTTAGGGAATGCGGTGCATGGCAACAAACATGAAGAATGCAGATGGAAAATGCACTGGAAGTTGATGCATTAGCAAAAAAAGAACAGGAAACAAACACAGGGACATAACGCTGGGAATATGCTCACCTGTAATTATGGGTTGGTTGTCCTTCTGGCGATGGCTTACGTCAGTGCATCTTTGGGCTTGGCGAAGCTCAACGCCATTGAAGGCGGTGAGGCCGGGCTATGGCAGTGCTGAGCATGCGCATAGGCTAGGTAGTGGCTGGGTTTGGGTGGCTTAGAGGCTGTGAGTGCAAGGGAGGCGTTCGGTCACACGACTCAATTGATGTAGTGGCGGAGGCCAGAGTTGGATGGAGGCCAGAGTGGGTGGCGTAGTGGTTTAGGTGGTGGCTGTGAATGCAATGGAGGAGGATGGTGATGGACGAGGCTATGGTGTGCTCCTCATCAGCAAGGAATGTTGGGAAGCTCTAGTGTGGTGGAGGGAATGTAGAGGTCATCCCAGGAGGAAGTGCAATTGCTCGCTAAGGAGGAATTGCAATCACTGTTCCTAGGAGAGAAGATTGTCGTTGGTTTTTCTAGTTTTATCTGGTTACTAAATCTTGCAGGAGGTGGCATGCATGGTAGGGCTTGCAGGGTGCTAGGGCATGGTGAAAGGCATGTGGTAGAGGCCATGCTGCTCAGAGGATGCCGAAAGCATGGGTAGAGGTCTGTGACAAGAGGTACATGCAGCCGCTGTGCTGCAAGTACTCTAACACAGGGTAGTTCGCCGACCAATCGCGTTGGTTGCTTGCACTGGGTGCTTGCCCTAAGAAGTGATGCTAGGAGATGGCACTTGGATGTTGCACTAGGAAGGTGCACTGAAAAGATGCGCCTGAGCCATTGTAGAGCATGTTGGCTGTGTTTTGGGTTGTTTTCTTGGGCTTTTGGGCTACTAATGGACTTAGGTTAGTGGATTGGCTAGGGTTTGAGGTTTGTGTAGGATTTTAGGCTGGTTCTGAGTGATTTTGCAGGGTTTCAAGTCGGTTTAGATTGTGAAAAGGGCTTTGGTGTTGGGAAATAACTCATCGCCGTTAAAGTGAACTCTATCAGAGAGTCCATCTACAAGTGGCTACCAAATTGGGGTGTCTACAGATGCTCCTCTCTGAACGAGGTCAAGGGGATCGCGACTAATGCTTAGGGTTGGCAAACACCCTACTTGGAACCAACTGGAAGGTGCTGTTTGATGTTGGGGTGAGCCACATATTTGGTAGATGGACCAAAAGTCATGACCCATTACCGTAATGCAAATGCTGATGCGAAAATGATGCTAAAACAAACACGAATGTGAAAATGACACAAATGCAATGCTAGGCTGAGAAAATGAATGCTAAAACCAATGCAAATGCGATTTGGAGATGCAAATGCGGATGCAACACAAATGCAGGTGTGAATGGTGCGTACTAAATGCTGATGCAGGTGTGTATCGAACCTTGCTAGGGATATGCGTGGCTCTACGCGACAATGATGTGAATGCCCAGTATGCGGTGCTAATGCAACGATGCAGATGCAATGCATGTTGCGTGGGTGATGATTATGCGATGTTGGGCACACAATGCTGAGGATACCACGTCGAGTAGGCAGTACTGATGAGAAATCACTAGCACTCAATGCTACGTGAGGCATGTCGAGCATGAAATGCCAACAGGGTGATGATGCTGGCAAGGTGGTATTGAGGTTGATGCATGAGATTGGGCATGTGAAGCGGAGCATGCTACGTTGGGCGAGCAGTGCTGAGGATAAGTCATTAGCACCCCATGCCGTGGGAGGCATGTTGTGTGCATGCTGCGGGGTGCGATAATGGTTATGCAAGGTTGGGGGATAATGTTATGATGCTAATGCAATGTTGATGTATTACTTATGCGAAGCGGAGCAATGCAATGCAACAAGATGTAATGCCTACGAAATATCATGCAATGATATGCAATGCAATGCAATGGGATGTGATGGCATGCTATGCTTATGTAGGGGCATGCAGTGATATGCAGTGAGATGCGATGAAATGCGATGACATACAAAGGAATGCAAGGGAATGCGATAATATGCTACGCTTATGTAAGGGCATGTAGTGATATGCAGTGAGATACGATGAAATGTGATGACATGCTATGGGACACCGGCTAACATGTTCAAGGCTAACCAACCTAGAGAGGGGCATGATAGGCCATGGAACTTGCATAAGGAGGAGGCACTAGACAAGACTGACAGACCCACCAATTGGTGGAAGAGGCATAATAAGTTGACAGACTCACCATCAGATAGTTAAGGTTATCAACCCAATAAGTTGATAGACTCATCACCAGATAGTTAGAGTGATCAGTTTGATACGTTAACTGACTCATCACTGATACTTAGGGTTATCAACTTGAGGAGAAGAGGGACATGACAAGTTTGATGAACTGTAACGACCCTGACCCCAAGTCGTTACCCTAAATTCCTAGCCACTTTTATTTCAATTACATGCATCAATTCTAAAACTAAATGCAACTTAAGTAACATAAATAAAAATACTATTAACTAAATCAAATTAAACTAAACACTTACTCAGAACTCATGATGTGTGGTCGATTGACTCCATCTCCACGTGTACTAGCAACTCTTACTCCTATCCTGCACCTGGGAAAAACATCAAACAAACACGCATGAGTGACCACTTAAAGGTTACCCAGTACACACTCATCCACGCACACACACATGTACACAAACTCTGGCATCTCTCCTGGATGCCACAAAACCACAACTGGGTAATATATCATAGTCCAGCAAGCACAAGTCTTTTAAAACAATGCTTTTGAAACCATTTCCTTAACTTTCATTTCAAAACTATAGGCATGCTTTTTGAAACGTTTATACATACTTGATATGGCGACATCTACTAATTCAAGTTCACAAATGCACCAAAGTGACACACTAAACACAAAGTCTTTGTCCAATCTGCATAAAAGCCATATTTCAAATCATGCCTTTTCAAAACACTCTTTTCATTTTCTTTGAAATTCTATGCATCTTTGCAATCACTTTTATGCATTCTAGAAAGCGAATCCTTGACTAGGTTCCAACTAAAAATACAAACAGTACACAACTCAATCATATCCAAACCTTGGCTGGAAACTAGTTAAAAACCACAAAGCTAGAACCTGACTAAAACCACAAAACCAAATGCCAGATTCTAACTCAAACCAACTGCACACAATCCAACTAAAATCCGTCGCCTCACCCTTGCCACAGGTGACCGACCCGATCACAAGCAATCGGTAAGGCACCAACCCCGACCCTACTGCACTGCCATAGTGAACCAACCCACGTATGAGTCCACTTGCTACGGCTCCATAGGCTTCACAGTACTATGACCCCACAGGTCACACAAACACGTATGGGGTGCATCCTTACAATGCTCCTTGGTGCTCAGACACCCAAGGACTCATAACCCTAGGCCTTGCCAACACTGGGTAAAAAGAGTGGATCAATCTCTTTCACTCGGACCTTATAGTACCTCAAGAGCCACGGTTTTTTTCACTCGTGCTCGTCGTTGGCAACCATGCTGTAGAGTACGTACCAATTTCATGATAGCCTTATACCCCCATCGGCTACGGCCCTACCATCATGCAGATTCAACCAAAAATCATGGAAAATCCTTTTCAAAACATGCATTTGCTTTTCGAAATCATTTTCGAAAACATTTTCATTACAAGAATCCATCCACGAAAATTCTTTTCAAAAACCATTTCTCTGGAATATTTTCAAAACACTGCAAAACATCGTACCACATGTTACACAAAAAACTACAATGAAAACCACATACTTTACGCCTAAACAGTGCCACTGAACACCTAGTTCAGTGCACCACACCAGAAATTAGATCAATGTCTAGTCCTAGGGCCAAACATTAACCCTAGAATTCATCTAAGCCATTTAAAAAGGGGAATCCTAGCATCTCTAGGTTATTTAGTCTTTTTATATTAACCATAGTCCATAGGAAATCTTGTGGATGTAATTTAGGGTCTGTTTGTGCTTTGGAAACGAAAGAAAAAAGGAAAATATTAGTCAAAGGGAAACCAAAGGAAACAGAAACTAACTTAATTTATTTTTTATTTAATCAAATTCTGATATTTGTGCTTGTCATAAGTGGTGTTTGTGCCTTTGCTGAAAAAGAAAACGGTTTCTATTCGTTTCCAGAGTTTAAGCCAAGAAGATTTTCATTTTCGTGGGCATAGAGTAGAATCCCAATGGAAACACATTTCTGTCATTGGAAACAAATAGAAATGTGTTACCATTGGGATTCTACTCTATGCCCACGAAAATGAAAATCTTCTTGGCTTAAACTCTGGAAACGAATAGAAACCATTTTCTTTTTCAGTAGAGGCACAAACACCACTTAAAAAAGTAGTCAAAGGGATACTAATTTCCTTTCTTTTGATTTCCTTTGGATTCTGATGGCACAAACCCCTCCTTAGACACTTCCTAATTCTTTTCAATTGATTTTCTTAATTATTATTATCATTTTATTGCAAAAACTCCTTTAAAACCTAAAATAGTAATTTTAAATGAACAATAAAGACCATTGGAGCCCATTTGGCCATTTACTGGGCCCAGGCTGTGCCTGTTGGCCCCCCTAAGGGCGCCATTGGTGCCCCACAGGCACCAAGTGTGCTAGTTAGGTGCACCAACAACTCATGTTGGCAAGACGTGCTGTAAAGTGGCGTCCCAGGTACAAAATTTTCAGATAAAAAAATATGGATGGGTTGCTCAACTAGCAAACCTCATTGATATCTCCATGGATCATAAAAAATTGTAAGTAATATATTGAAATGAAGATTTGTAAGTCTACTTTTACATGGAATAAAAATCATTTTAATCCAATACTTATAATTCAAGATATACATGATTGAAGTTCTAAGACTCAGACTAACATAACTTAATAGGTTTTCAATCTTTGCACAGTCATTGGGATTTTTACAAGCCACGAAATTTAGAAAGTAGCCTACTGAAACAAAGATTTTCGAGTCTACTTTCTAATGGAATAAAAACAATTCAAATCCAACATCTATAGCTCAAGTTATTCAAGATGGAAGTAAGAGAACTCAAAATGACTCAACAGTGACCATTCCTCTGAAAACCTTTGAAAATCTACCAAAAATTCCACCAAAAATCACAAGACCTCTACCATGCATCTAGATCACCTCTTATAACATATTTGAATCATTCCTAAGCTTAACAAATAAAAATATACTAAGGTAAGGGCATACCTCCTTCTCTTCTCTTCTTCCTCCTCCTTCCTTTCTTTTTCTCTTCCCTGTTTTGTCTCAATTAGCACAGGCCAACCTTCTTTCTCTCCCCCACTCTCTCCCTCTCTCTTAGTCCCTCCTCCCTTGGTTCCCTTCCTCTCCTATTTGGTTTTCTTCTTTTTTTTCTCTTCTTTTCTTTCCTTTATTCTTTTTTTCTTTCACTGCATGGCTTCCTCTAGAGCTTTCTTCTCTCTTTTCCCCTTTTTTTTAAAAAAAATCTATATGCATGCAATCGTAGCCAATCACTCCCTCTCCTCTTCATGATTACATGGTCGACATTTCTTTATAGATTTTTCACACAAATTTTGCGTAAAAGCCCTTAGAAATGGAGAAAATACCTTGGACATCCATATTAATGAGATAACTCACGGATTAGGGTCATGACGGCACTGTGGCTTCTAGTATTATTTCTATCTTCCACCCTACATATCCTTAGGTAACCACACACCAAGTTTGATCACGGTCCAATAAATCATAGAAAAGTTACTAATTATAATTCCACCAAACAAACAAATAGACTTGATCCTAACTTAAAATTATTTAAATCCACCAAATCAAAACGCTAAAGCCAGCAACTTATATCAAAATGTGACAACAACATCTATAATGAAATAAATCACCATTTAATAGTGGTTTTAAATTTCTTTTTAATATTCCTACTACAACATTATTATTAAAAGCATTATCAAAAGATATTGTATTAATTTTATTATATATTTCAAATTCTTTAGTTATATCTTCTATAATATTTGCTATTTCTTTTCCAGTATGTGGATGATCAAAAACTCTAAAAGCAATTAATCTTTTTTGCAAAATCTATTCTATGTCTATTCTATGTGTAATTAAACATAAGTAAGGAAAATTATTAGACCTGTCCAAACATCATAAGTTTATGATATTTTACATAATAAACTATAAAACATTCCGATTAAAATCTCTTGATCTTTTTTAAATGTTTTATAAATTATATTTTTAGTAGTATTCCTAGAATGACCTTTAAATTGTGAGTTAAAATAATTTTGTACACAACTTTCAAATCTTTTATTTTCAAAAAAATAAATAGTTGTTCATTTTGTACTATAAATTTTGTTAGACCTTGTTTCGTTTCTTCTACATTATATTTCCAATTTACTATTCCACTTGAACTTATGTGCAGTTTAGATTGCCTTAAATCTGTATTATCAACTTTATTATGGTTAACTATATTTTTTTTAAATGCCTAGAAATATGATCTACACTCTTACTCCTAAGACAAGTGCATCCTAAACCATAATAATTACAATAGCATTTATTTTCATCAGTAGGATCCAATGTTACATGTTCCCAAATTTATAAGCTTTGTTTCCTAGGTTTTTTGGTGCTTGTAGATTGTGTTTATGGGGTTATAGTTTGAGACTGGTTTGATTCCTAAGTAAGGTTATAATCATGGCTTCCTACATTTTCATGATAATGATATTCTATTATAATGTTTAAAAGAATGATAATAAAAAGAAAATCCTTAACTCAAAAAATCTAAAACCTAAAAATGGAAAGATTAGAAATAAAGAAGTTGAAGAGATTAGAAGTAAAGAAAATGTTTTTATTGATGGGCCGTAGGCATGGAGGTTGGAATATAGAGGGCATTGAAAAGTCAAAGACCGAAGTGTAAAAGTATTGTTGATGTAGACCAGAGTTCAAAGCAAAACTTGTATTCCACGTAAGTAAGAAGAGTTGAGAGGAGTTGTAGTAGAGAGGTTGAGAAAATGAGAGAGTTGTAGTAAAGTGTAGAGAGATTGAGATGTGAGTTGCATGACAAATGAGGCTTAAGGAGGTATTTAAAGAAGAATAATAAGGATGAAAAGAAATAAAAAAATGTTGTGAATGTTGGCACATTGACGTTTAGGTGAACATTGGAAGCCAACGTTTAATGAAATGTTGGTTTCCAATGTTTTACATTGTTTTTTGAATATCCAGGTCGGCCCTGCCCAAGCTCGATCCAACGACCACGCCTAATTGGGCCTACTTTCGTGGGTTGGCCAAGCCTGGGCCTTGGGCCTTGCATGGCTCGTGGCTTGTTTCGTGCCTAGGCCATGCTAGGCCAAAACATGGGCTGAGCCAGAGAGCCTAGGGCCGACTTGATCCATATTACACGTCTAATCCAAAGGTGTGGAAGAGGTCTGAAGACGATCCCATGGCAATTGGGGTGTTAGCCTACATTTGGACGAAGCAATACTACAGGACAATTAGGATGCCTCAGGTATCAGGAGGGATAACAGGCTAGCCAACCTGTAGATCAATCGAAGGCGGTGAGAAGTTGATAAACCTACCACTTGAATGCAAGAATCAATGGGAATACCATGTTTGAAGGGGTGGTAGAGGTTTGAAGACAATCTTGTGGCAATTAGAGGGCCAGCCTAGATGTAGAGGGGCATGATACTGAAGGACAGTCGAGATACTCCTAGTATTGAAGAATGACACCACAAGGCAATTGAAATGCCCCTAGTATCAAGGAATAGATGATGCTGAAAGGAACTAAAGGGCAAGACGAAAGATACTAGGGTGAAATAGGAGATGCCCCCAGTATCGAATTGAGCTATCGTAGGAAATGCTAGCACCACTTAAGGGTGTGCAATGGTCTAAGAGTGGACATGTGATGCTTTACCAAGGAAAGGCGAAATGCAAACACATCAGTCATCATAGACCACCCAACACAGTGGGTGATCAGAACCGAACGGCAGTGGAAGAGATGCAAAAGGGAAGATGCGAATGTGGAGGTCAGGCTGCGACTGTGTCATGCTACAAATTTCCCATAACAATTCAAAACAAATTTAATTACAGGAAATTAAAAGCTAAACAGAAAATAATAACTACTAGGAACCTGTGTGTGCGGCCACGAGACTCCAGACTATATGCACTATGCTAAACCCTCTACATGCTTGCACCTACAACCCAAAAACACAAGGAAAGCGTGAGTGACAAAAGTCACCCAATACGCACCCTAAAAAACAGTGGAAAACAAAACTATATTAATTTTCCTTTTAAATTAATTTCGCAATCAGTTTCTTCGAAATTCTACAAAACCAGCCACACACCGACCAAAACAACAACTAGGGCTCTATCAGCCCAAAGCCACGAACAAGGCCCTCAATGTCCAAAACCACACACAGTGAGTTGGAAAGCACGACACCAGGAAACTGAACTCTAGCCTTAAGCAGCCACCGAAGTGCACTACATTGCCAAGACGTGCCACCCTGTGTAGGAGCAATGTCGTCCAGCAATTCTTCCTACCTGGAAAACTCTCACAAAGCCAACATCTCCTTGGGAAGGTAGTCCTGTATGCTACCAGCTACGGGGCACGTGTCCCACTCGCATTGGCCACCATAGGGCACGCCTCCTCATGGTGTCCTCCACACACGATGCTCAGGAGGGAGTGTCATATCTCCACACCCGACTGCCGGTGCTAGACTGTGACTCATAGACAGGAGCAAAACATTCTAGCCAGGCGAACTCAGTCTCATACTCGAGCATCGACAACATGCCCTGTTTCGGATTCCAGAAATCTCAGCGAAGCTGTTCCTTCACATGAGTGGGAAAATACTTGTCATAGAAGGCTACCTTGAAAACCTTCCACTAGATGCTAATAGTGACTGAGTCTGGGACTATCTGCGACACCATAAGTAATGCCCCACATTTTCCACAATAATTTAAAACAAATTAAATTACAAAAAAATTAAAGCTAAATAGAAAATATCTAACTACCAGGAACCTGTGTGTACGGCTAGGAGACTCCAAACTATATGCACTACGCTAGACCTTCGCATGTTTGCACCTGCAAATCAAAAACAAGAGGAAAAACGCATGAGTGACAAAAAGTCACCAGTACGCACCCAAGGAAAAACTGTGAGAAACAAAACCTTAACTGATTTTCTTTTAAATTCATTTTGCAAACCATTTCTTAAAAACCTCACAAACCAGGCCCACATCGAACAAAACCACAATTGGGGCTCTACTATCCCAAAACCACAAGCAAAGGCCCTTAATAGCCAAAACAACACATAGAGAGTCGGGACCCATCGCCAGGCAACCAAACTCAGGCCACACGTAGTCCGCTGAGAAGTGACCACAACGTTCTGCACTGCCACGGCGATGACCACCTGGTGCAGGAGCGTTCACCGTCCCGCGATTCTCCCTCTCTGGAGAACCCTCAAAAGCCAACCCCTCTCTAGGAAGGCTGTCTTGTCACTCAGGACGCTACCAGCTACGGGGCACGTGTCTCACCCGCACTGACCAACACAGGGCACGCCACCTCACGGCGTCCTCCACACACGGTGCTCAGGAGGTAGTGTCATACCTCTACACCTAACGACACCAGAGTCTCAGTGCTCACGGTGACAACATGGGTATCATACCTCCCTATCATGCCACAAGACACCTCAACCCCCAGACCACAACCCTAGGCTCGAGACGATAGTCAATGAGTCTCATACCTTCAGAACCTGACATCCCTCAGCCTCAAGTATCACGACCCCAACCTCGACCAGGGAGTCGTGCCAGACCATCTGGGAATGTTGTCACATTCTCTGGTTCTAATGACACGGTCCCACACTGTCTCAGCCTGCACATAGAAAAATCCGGAAAACCATTTTTTAAAACAGGCCAACTATCTCTTTGAAATCCACTTTCTAAAACCATTTTATTTCTTTGGAAACTTTTTAAAAATCTCGATAAAATGGCACATTAGGTGTCTCAGGAGACCACCGCCGCAGCCCACAATCCCATCTTACAGGGACAATACAAACTAATTTGGAAAACTACTGCATTAAAATATAGTTTTCCAAAAAATCCAGGAAAACCCCTAAAAATACCCTGGCAAACCCACGCATGTGGAGCACGCGTTTGACCAGCGCCTCTGGCACTTTCATTTGAACGCCAACAGAGCCTAAACCAGGGGCCAGAACGGCTACCGAACCCGTGTATGTGGTCCACCCAATCGGCCCGTGCCACCAGTTTTCTATCAGAATTCAGACGACCAGTGGTAGGGTACCCAAAAATTGCTGAGGTGGGAGCTTCAATCAGACCCCCAAACAATTACCAATAATCTTGAATAAAACATATGCGATGGACCCTCGAGTCTACTCCAAAACCCAACAAACAAAACTGAAATCCATTCACAATGCATCAAGATACAAAATCGCAAAGGCATAAGGGTCAAAATGACCCAAATCTCAACCACTGACATAAATACCCATAAAAACCACAATAAATTCTCAAAAATTCTAAAACATTAAATTTAGCCTAGATTACATGCATACTAAGCATTTCTACCATTTTACATGATATCTACACATTAAATTGGGGATACGTACCTAAAACAAGCTCTGACGACCCTCTGGTCGACTCCAGCGAACTCCAGCCACCCTACACGTCCACTGCCACTCCACGACCTCAGGGACGTCGCTCCGAAGCATCCCACGCCACCACGTGCCGCCGCACTCCACCGCCTCCCGTCTCCCACTCTCAGGCTCTCTCTGTCAACAGCACCCACCAGCAAACGGGAACGAGGAGTGAAGAAGAAGATGAAGAAGGAGTAGAGGGGGGAAAGAGAGGGGGGAAAGAGAGGAGGAAAGGGAGGGAAGGAAGAAGGCTTGGCTTGGCTGGGGCTCTGGTGCATCGGAGAATAATCGCCCCACGCATGCGTTATATATGCCAGGGAGGAAGTCACTATGCACCTGCCCACCAAACCCCAACACACACGCACCAGCTAGTCTCCGGCCACCCTCCCGCCTCGCTGCACACAACCTAACAGCCAGTTCTAAGGCACGAGCCAACGACTCCCCACACCAAACACTCAACCACCAGTCGACCCACAACGCCGGCCCCATGTGGACCCACACCCGGGCCCACAAGCACAGTGCCATAATGCATAGTGCCAACCACGCACAGAGACATGCAAATAGAAGCCGGCCCACGAGGCTAAAACCCAAAAGCAAAAATCCACACAACAGGTCTCGGAACAGTAACACCCGTCCAAGAATAAATTCATTAAAATGTAAATAATCACAAAATGAATTTTACAGGTGTTACTTCCTAACCCCCTTAAAAGAAGATTTGGCCTCTGAAATCACTAGGCGAAAAGATATGGGTACTGGGCTAGGATGGCTTCCTAACGTTCCCACGTGGCCTCCTCAGCTCCATGATGCCGCCACCGCACCAAAACCAGCAGAATCTCCTTGTTTCGCAACACCTGCTCCTTGCGGTCAACAATTTGGACGACATCCTCCACAAATGACATATCTTCCAGGAGCCCTTCTGGTTGAACTGAGATCACATGAGATGCGTCAGCTAGGCACTTCCTCAGCATGGAGACATGGAACATGTCATGCACGGACGACATCTCTGGTGGTAAATCCAACTGATAAGCAACCTCACCAATCCTCTAGGTGATCTGCCACGCTTCTCGAACCTCATGACACCCTTGGTCGGGGATACCTTCGAAAACACATAGTCTCCCACCAGAAATTCCAGCGGTCTCTACCTCCTATCGGCATAGCTCTTCTACCGACTCTGTGCAACCAACAGCCTGTTATGGATCAAATCCACCTTATCCGCATACAGCTGCACAAGCTCATCACCAATCAACTGACGCTCACCCACCTCGCTCCAGCAAACCGACGATCTGCATGGCCTACCTTACAAAGCTTCGTACGACGCCATCCCGATACTCGAGTGATAACTATTGTTGTAGGTGAACACAATCAATGGCAGATGGTCCTCCCAACTCCCTTGAAAGTCTAAGGCACATGCTCTGAGCATATCCTCCAGTGTTTGGATAGTCCTCTTGATGTGTCTTATTTAATTACCACAAGTGCACAGCGTACTATGTAGTATGTGGCAAATACGGGTCAATCCTACAGAAAAAAGTGTTCAAGAACAGAGATTTATTATCAATTATTGAGATGAAAAAATGAGAGAGATGATGACTAAAGACTAAACACTTAAGAAAAATTCAGAACAAATGAATAACTAGGATTTTTGAATCCATTCATGTAAATATAAATGTATGATTAAATCCACTCTATATTTCCCAATTGATCTAAATAATTTAATTCAATGATTCTTATCTTAACAAGCATAATCTATATGCAATGCATCATAGAATGTCAAGTCAAGGAATAAAAATACAGAAATCAAATTAAATCAAATGACATAAGATGGAATTGAGATTATATACACATCCCTCAATTAAATCTTCCCTAAGCATAAACTAAAAAGATAAAATCAATGTTAATCAATCAAAGTTTTTCGATTCATTGAATTATCTATGTAATATACATCCAACCCACATATTCATAGCATTAAGCATAAAGAGAAAACATAGAGCAATTTAATCATGACATATAATATTACATGAACTTCATCTCAATCCTAGATCTAGAAGATTAGTCACACATGATTACGTAAAATAATAAAATAAAAGAATGGGAGAGAAGAAATAGAAGACATAATTAAATTAAAAAAACTTTTTATTAAAGAGAACCTGAGATTACACTGATGATCTTCAGGATCTCTCAAAATGGAAGAAAAGAAAGAGAGTCTAAAACCTTGCTTGGGGATCCATAGATCTACATAAAGGGTCCTTTTATAGGCTTACAAGGACTTGCATATGTTAGAGACAAATCTGAATACAAAATTTAATCTTGAATTATGAATACAAGATATTTACAATTGAGAATCTTATCCAAAGAAGATCAAGTCAAAAATATCTGGTGCAAGTGCTTGGAAGGCGTCGGATTTGCATCTGGGTGCCTGGGAGGTGTCCATGTAATCTAGGATCTTCTTTGACTTTTTATAAAGCTTGACTGATATTTTGTTAGTATTTAGGCACATGGAAAATATGTGTTTGACCTCTTGACATAGCTTTAGAATTTTCCATACAAAAATTTCTTCTTTTATGACATAATTATTCTTTTCCCCCTTATTTTTTGTAGATTTTTTTAAGTCCTCAAGTTCGGTAAAATTTGCACAAAGCACCTCGAGTAATATTATTTATATACAAAATAGACAAATATGGGAATAAAATATGCATGAATTATGGGTTAATCA
>JAMKQA010052007.1:0-16057 GCA_024699735.1 Posidonia australis
CTAGGTGGCGACTCCTTTCCTTATCCTTTTTGTCTTCCCTTTGGTGTTTCCGAGTCTTGTCTCTTCCTCCGGATTCACCATTTTTGCCGTGACCGTATTGGATCTCCCCGTGTGTTTCCGCACACCGGAGTTGGTTGGAGAACCGTGCCTAGGGGTTCCACCGGCATGGTCATAGATTCAAAACCCTAAAATTAATTCAAAACTTAATTCAAAACCTTAGAATTAATCCAAAACCCTAGAATTGATTCAAAACCCTAAAATTAATTCAAAACATAATTCAAAATCCTAGAATTAATCCAAAACCCTAGAATTGATTCAAAACGATAAAATTAATTCAAATCAAACCCTAAACCCTAAGTCAAACCCTAAACCCTAATCTCAAACCCTAACAACCTATAACAACTTCCCACTTCACCTTAACTACCTTAACCACTTCCCACTCCACCTTAACAACCTTAACTACTTCCCACTCCACCTTAACAACCTTAACCACTTCCCATTTCACCTTAACTACCTTAACCACTTCACCTTAACTACCTTAATCACTTCCCACTTCACCTTAACTACCTTAACCACTTCCCACTCTAACCATAACAACCCATAACAACCATTGCAAGCCTATAAATACCCCATTTGCTTAAAAAAAAGGAGGGAAAGGAGAGAGAAAAACTTGGAAAAATCGAAAAGGAGAGCCACCAAGCTATTTTCTCTCAACCAGAGCAACCAGAGAGGTCCAGGAGCAAAGAGGAAGCTCGGGGAGGAGAAAAATCCCAGTTTCAGGCCACCTCCGCGCGAGCTCCAGCGATCTCCCATGACCTCTGGCAACCAACACCTGTGTCCTCGCAGGTATGCCCTCCACAGACCTCAATTTTCTTCCAAAATCGTTTCCTGGATCTCCCTCTTCCTTCCCCTGTCAATTCTAGTAGTGCCAAAGGGTTTCCCTGGCTGGAATCAAGGTTTCAGGCGTCACCGGAACTATTCTCCGGCGACGTAGGTGGAGGCACGAATCCAGTGATCGATTCATGCCCTAAGGTGCTCGATCCTCTCCCCTTGGTTCTCCTCTTGCTTCTCCACCACTCGAGACGCCATGGAACACTCACTACCAGCCTCTAAAAGCCGTTCGTCGGAGTCACGATTCTTCGCAGTCGTCGCGGAAGAAGGTGAACTGTAAGCCTCGAATCGTCGACTCCAGCCCCACTGCGTCACTCCAGGCATCCAGGAACCTTCCACGATGCACCCCCAGCACTCCGGAGCAGCCAAGACTTCATTATGTGCCCTGGATTGCCCCAGCAGCCAAGCTCGCTGGAGAAAGAAACGCTGATGACAAGCAGGATCGGGAAGGAGGGGGATGATGCCATTCTCGCCTCTGAGCTAGGGGAAATCATCTTCTCAGCGTCCCCAAGCCTCCAGGAGTCTCGAATCGCCGCGTAGCAGCCTCTAGAGCCACCTTCTTCCTCGGCGCCGTCACCGGAGTTGCGTCGACGGCGAGGGAGGTGGGAGGCCAACTTGAACCGTCGTGCATCGGATCCAAACCATTGGATCTGCTCTTGCTTCCGGTGAAACCTGATGCATGATCAGGCGTTGGGATGCCCTCCAGGCAGTCGTCGACGGCGGAGTTCCATCGCTAGTGGCCGTCGTTTCTTTTTTCTTTAAAAAAATAAAAAAATAGTTTTCTTTTAACAAAACTTCTGATTCTTTTCTTTTCTAACAGATAGGTCCTTTTTTCTTACATTTAGGCCCTTGCACAGAATTTTTAATCATTTTAATAATATTTGTTCTGAAATAATGCAATGTGACCCTTGAGCTTTCTTTTTAATATTTTCTAGGCTTAAAAGTTTGATATAAGCCCTCTGAGTTTCTTTTCATACATTTAAGTCCAGCAGTTCTACATAAGAAACCCTAAGCTTTACTAAAACTATTCTGAATGCATAATTTTCTGGCATAATTGCAAATTAAACCCTGAGAATTCAAATATTTGCTCAAATGTGCTCTGAATTGCATTTTAGACCCTGAATTTCACTGATTTCAAACTGAATGCATATTTTCTAGGGAGAAATTGCACAATAGTCCCTGAAACTTCCTATTTTCAAGCATAAACTCTTTTACTTACACATTTAACCCTGAATTACATTAGAATTGCATCAAATACATGTTTCATTAGCAAAATTGCATATTAAACCCTAGGGATCTTGAATTTGAGAAAAAATGCACAGTTTTGCACATTTGACCCCTAATTTCTTCAAAATTACATAAAATGAGTTTTCCTATCTATTTTTGATGATTTGGCCTTAGAACTTTTAGTCTTCATTCAGAATTTGGGAATTTTACACAAAATCCCCTGGAATTTACATTTTTACACTCACACATGCATTTTGTACATTTTGTTTTCCTTTTCATGCATATTTTCTCTTGACGTTTTTCCTTGCTTCATGCACACATTTCTAATTCATTTCAAACTTGGTTTTCAAATCGTTTCCCAGATTTCTTCTGACTTTCGTGATTTTGATTTGATTTGGTTTTCCATTGCTCGAGGGCGTACATTAACAGGCTTGACAATGCCGACATTGACCTGAATGAGGATTATTTTCTCCAATTTGATTTTCTCGAATTTCTTCGAGTTTCAACTGATTTGCTTGACGCTTTCCGAGTATTCTCAATTTTCACGATTTTCCTCATTGCCCATGGGTGTACAATATAGCGGCATTTTCAATACCTACATTGACCCTTGGATTATCATTTTTTCTTTTATTCATTTCTTCTCTTTGATTTGGCATGTTTTCGAAGTCATCTTAAGCATGTGCATTCAGAATAGGCAAGCATACACACAATAGACCACTAGCAAGCAGGACACCTAGAAAGATCAATTTCTTCGGGTGCATGGGAGTGCCTAACCCCTTCCTCATGCGTAACAAGAATCCTTACCCATTCTCTAGCTCGCATTGATTTGTGCACTACATCCATTAGGCACGGATCATGCATAAGTTTTCTTCGCCTTGGTTTCTTTTGGATTTTTCCTTTATGTTTGGTTTTCCTCGTCTTTCCTTTAAAAGGCTAGGTGGTGACTCCTTTCCTTATCCTTTTCTTATCTTTCCTAGGTGTTTTCGAGCCCAGTCTTCTTATTCGGATTCACCATCTTCGTTGTGACCGTATCGGGACTCCTCGTGTGCTTCCACGCACTGTAGGAGAGCCGTGTAGGGTTCCACTGACATGGTCACAGGTGCGCCTCCTTACGGCATCCTCCACACATGGTGCTCAGGAGGGTGTATCATACCTCCACACCTGACACCACCCAAGTGTCAGTGCTCACAGCGACAGCAGGAGTTTCATACCTCCCTATCATGCCACAAGACACTTCAACCTGCGAACCACAACCCTAGCCTCAAGACGACAGTCAAGGAGTCCCATACCTTCAAGACCCGACACCCCTCAGCCTCAGGTATCTCGGCCCCTGACCTCAACCAAGGAGTCGTGTCCAACCACTAGAGAATGTCGTCACATTCCCTGGTCTCGACGACACGGTCCGACACTATCTCGACCAACACATAGAAAACTAGGAAAACCATTTTCCAAACCTATCAACACATCTCTTTGAAATCATTTTCAAACCATTGTCATATCTTTGAAAACTCTTCCAAAACCTCGATAAAATGGCACAACAGGTGTCCCGAGGGACCACCACTGACGGCCCACAATTCCATCTTAAAGGGACAATACAAACCAATCTAGAAAATCCATGGAAATCATATTTTACAAAAGTATTTGGGCCTAGATTCGGCATGCCGAAATCAAGTTCGGTGTTCCAAAAAACCCTGGTTCAATAGACCAATTTGGATCGATCGACCGAATCATGTCAATGGTCAACACTCAGGCCATAATGGGTATATCGAAAATGGTTTGGTCGACCGAAATATCCCAATTCGGACGACTGAATTTCGACCAGAGGACTAAAACTGATAGAAAAACGACATACCAAAATGGTTCGGAATGCCAAATTCTGCAGAAAACAGAAAACGACCCAAACCCTACTGTTCGAAATTACCCAAAGTGGGAGCTCCGCTCGGACTACCCAAACAACGACCAAAAATCTTGCATAAAACATACGATGTTGACCCTTGAGTCTACTCCAAAACCCAACAAACAAAACCAAAATCCATTCACCATGCATCAAGATATAAAATCGCAAAGGCATAAGGGTCAAAACGACCCAAATCACACCAACCACCATAAATACCCATAAATACCACAATAAATTCTCAAAAATTCTAAAACAATAAATTTAGCCTAGATTACATGCATCCTAAGCATTTCTACCATTTTACATGATTTCTACACATTAAATTGGAGATATGTACCTGAAACAATCGTCGGTGACCCAACGCGCCCTCCGGCCAACCACCGAGCTCCACCGACGACCACGACGTCCACGGAAGCTCCCTCGACCACTGAGACTCCAGCCACGCCGACGTCGAGTTTCACAGTGCCTCTACCTCTCTCCTCTCATCGGTGCAAGGAACAGGGGAGGAAAGATAGGGATGATGGGTGGGGAAAGGAGGAGTGGGGAGGGAGGGGAGTGAGGGGGAAGGGAAGGGAAAGGGAAGTGGGGGAGGAGAAGTGTGCGCTCGAGGAGGAGAAAGAGGAAGAAGAAGGCGAACGTTGAGCGATAAGGGTGCGTAGTGTGAGCGACTTATAAAGGCCTACACATGAAGTAGCTAAGAACGTGCTCACCTATGCACCTCGGCCACTAGCACCCCACACGAGCTCAACGGCCACCGCTCAACCCCAGCCACAGAAAACGACCCATGAGCGTGGGCCCTACATGGACCCACACTTGGGCCCCACACGTAGTGCCACAATGCACAGTGCCAATCACGCACAGGGACATAGCACAGAAGTCCGTCCACGAGGCCCAAGCCCAAAAGCACAAATACACACAACGGGCCTCGGAATAGTAATACTCGTTTAAAAATAAATTCTTTAAAATATAAATAATTACAAAATATGAATTTTACGGGTGTTACACAGTAGCAGCATCATAGTACAGAGGAGGCTACCTAGGAGCGAATGATGAACATGCAATCTTTGTACCCCTACTTGTTCTATTAGCAGTGAATTTCGGAATGAAATTCATTTAAGGGGGGTAGGATGTAATACCCAAGGTTGTACTAGAGACACTGTATTTTGATAATGAGATTCAATATCGGTGTTTGTGCTTTAGAATTTGTTTTCCTTGTGTTTATGGGAATGTGTGTTGGTGGTTGAGTTGGAGTTGTGATTGGTTTGCCTAATTTGGGTTCTTGTTTCCTCTCTTGCTCTATTCAATAAGGGTCAAGTGGATCTAGTAAGCAAGTGGTCTTAGTGGCTATTGATTGTGAATATTATAGGCAAACAATCTATGTAGCTATAACTAGAAAATATTGGTGGCGTGGATTGCCGACGAGAAGCCTAAATAGTGAAATGTCAGAAAACAGGAAACACCGCCTGATTCCCTGATGCCTGATTTTTTCGTTGACGCACCACTTGTACCTGTCTGTGCTGTTGCACCCACACCTTTCTCCTTGACCTCATGATGCGTGGGCTTTTAAAAACCCATGAATGCGTTGGATTTGAAGGTGGGAAGATGAGAACTAAGAGGGAGTAAAAGGAAATGAGAAAGTTGGGAGGGAGAGCTATGAGGTGGAGAAGGAGTCTTCGCCGAAGCCACCGTCGCCGGTGAAGTGTGGATGCTAGGAGAGAGCTCACCGAAGGTTGCCAAGCCTTGTTAGAGTTGGGAATCGTCGGCGATCTTGAATTGAGTACGCGTTTCTCTCCTCTTTAAATTCCTAGAATCATATGTAGGATTGAAGATAATATGAAAATTAACATGAATGCATGGAATATGGGAGAATGGCATGGCTGTAGATGAGTTTGTTTGGATTTTCAGAGAATACCCTGTTTTACTGTGATATAAATAGAATACATGTGAAGTCATGCCATTTATGCGTTAATGTTGATTGAGAAATGTGTTATATATGTCCTGGATATGTGGGAGATGATCCTTGATGTCTTTGGAATTTTTTTGGAATTTTGAGGATTTTTCCCAGATATGGGTTACATGTTCTGAAGCTTCTAGGTTTTATGCAAAACTAAAGGCAAAACTAGAAGGTGAATCCTTCCAATGAATTTTCGTAGCGCGACTAGGTCATGGATTTTGTTGGTAGATGTTGCCGGCTAAAATGACTAGTGAATTCTGCTTTTTTCAGTAAACTACAGAACATGTTTTCAGTGATTTTGTTGAGAATAAAGAATATTAAATGAATATGAAATCCATGGAAATACATGAATAATGATTGAGATAATGATAATTTCCTATAATAAGTAGGAAATACATGTGAAATGATTGTGAGCCAATAAATGTGGTAAATGGTTAGTGAGAACCATAAATGTGGAAAATAATGTTTTAAGGAAAATAAATGATTTGAAAATGGGGTTTGATAATATTTTTGAGAAATGATTTTAAAAGAGTTTTAAAGGAAGCTGCATATGTTTTAAAAGGATTTGTTAAGATTTGTAGAAATCATTGGAGGCCGATTGGTCGTACCAACAAGGGATAGTGAGACCTCTGTGAGGTCGGAACATGTCATAGGCAGTGGCTGCCAAGTTTGATTCGAGGAGTGAGCCTTGAGACTGCTGTGGTACTGTAAGACCTAGGGCATGGTCGACCCAAACTACTCTCAGTGTCGGTGTTGGTCGGGTTTGGTGTTAGAGTCCCTAGGTGCTTGGGTACTAGGGGCGTTGTGAGGATGCATCCCATGTTTGTACTAGTGAGGGTATGCTACTTTGAGACTACTGTCGAGGCAGTTGAACTCTTGCGTGGGGTGGTTCACTGTGGCGCTGCATTGTGATCGGGGATGGAGCCTCGCCAAAGGCTTGTGGCTAGGTCAGTGACCTATGACTAGGGTGATACGATAGGATTTGATATGGTTTGAGACTAGTGGTTTGTGCTAGTTTCTAGCCATGGTTTTGTTGAGATTTGAGATATGAAAAGATTTGTGCTTTGGGTGGTTCTAGATGAGAAATTGCTTCCTAAAATGCACGAAAAATGATTTACAAATGTGCATGAGATTTTAAAAGAAAATGACAAGAAAGTTTTGAAAAGACATGATTTTTAAATGGCTTTCTCCGAATTACGTGTGTTGGCTTTTCGGTATTCGAGTCTTCCTCGTGGTTTTGGTAGGAGCATAGGTTTTGCTGGTTTTTGTTTGTGTTTTGGAGTGCATATTGGGTGACAATAATGTCACTCATGTGTGGATTTTAATTGCCTTGTCTCAAGTGCATTGTTGGAGGTGCAGTCTTGCTCTGGTACGATTCTTGAAGACACTTAGCCGCACATAGGTCTGGGTAGTAATTTTTATCATTTAATTGTTTATTTTTGTCAATCTAGATTTAATTAATTATTTAGGTAGTTTTTCTACTATTGTGTAGCATTAGGGCGTTACACTCCTCTTATCTTCATATCGTGGGTGCCCTCCAATAAATTACTTTGACATGCTTGGATTTGTCACTTACAATAAACAAGGCATGCCAATTCATGGTTGTCCTTACTACAATCTATTGGCAACTCCACAAATGTGTTCTGGTCTTTTGAAACACTCATCTTATAGTTTGGTCTTTTGAAACACTCATCTTATAGTTTGCATATCTCTTCGTTCAAATTTACAACTCTTATTGGCTTCTCTAACATTGATTGTGTAGGCTACCCAGATATTCACAAGTCTTCTAATGGTTATGATACCTTCATGGGTTCCAACTTGACATCTTGGGCTACTTGAAAGCAAATAATGGTTGCTTGTTCCTCCACCAAATCTTAATACTAGGTTATCGTCGATGCCACTAAAGAGCTGATATGGTTGTGCTCCTTGCTCTCATAATGTGGTGTTTTGTTCACTCCTACTCTATGATGTGATAACTTAGGTGCCACAAATCTCTCATCAACCTAGTTTTTCATGCTTCAATGAAGCATATCGAGGTGAACTTTTATTTTGTGTAGAACCAAGTCACTTACAAACAACCTCCTTCCATCTTGAGACCAGCTCACACACTTCTTTACCAAGCTGTTTGTTTTGTATTTCCAATTCTTTGGGACAAGGTGATGATCTACATCAGAGATCTCCAACTTAATGGGAACTATTAAACCATGCTTAGGAGTAGATTTGTTACCACTATACATATTGCATATGATTGTTGTATGTAGGGAATATTCCATACTGTAACTGTCATATGTACAATTTTTTGAAAGCAAATGTTAAATATCATAGAATAAGGATGGCTATGGGAACATTGCACATCTAGAGAGTTTATAGGAGACACAACATAGTTGAGTCACCAAACAAAACAAGGACAACTAAAGTAGCACACAAAGGAGCAAGCAATAGATATAGAGAGTTCAAACAAAACATAGTTAAGTCACTAGAACAAACATTGATATTGCATAGTAAATGGTAGACAAGAGGTAGCATCGAGTAGCAATTCCTAAAGTCAAATGGTTTTCAATGCTTCTCCATAAAGGTCATCTTTCTCCGTATCAAAATATTCCAATCCCCCATTGATATTGAGGGATGAAGCAATAGTAGTAGAAACATTGGCAGTTCTAAAGCAAAGAAGTAGCCGAAGTGAGAGGGTCAACAACATTGATATTAGACAGTTGCAAAGAAGGGATGCCACCAATAGCATTCCAAAAAATCATGGCCTTCTTGTTATTGGTAGAAGTAACCAAGGCTCACCACAGGTAAGGGAATCAATTTTGCATGAGAAGATGCTAAATCAATAATAAGATTAAAAGATCTAGAAACATTAGGAGAAAGACCATTGAAAAGAAAATTATTATGAGCATTCCATATGACCCAAAGAGTGGCATTAGTAATGCTGTACCATTCTGGGTAAAGGACGACCTTCAGAAAGCTAACTTTGTGTTGTTTCATTATTTCCTCCTTCAATTTCAAGAACTACAGTGTTCGCCATCTACGCAATTTATGTTTGACTGGCTTGACATCAGGTTTAAGCGGTAATGTATGTACCACTACCTCGGTGTCCAGCCCAACCATGTCATCATAACTCCAGGCAAAGATATCTGCATATTCTCAGAGAAGCTCAACAAGTTCTGCTCTGGCCTGTGCTGTGAGTCTGGCACATATCCGCACTTCCATGACATCTTCATTAGTGCCAATATTAATAGTCTCAGCCTCTTCTTCTACATGTAGGCTCAGGCCTTCGGGATCATCTTCGTAAGGTTGGAATTCTAGTGCCTCGTGACTTTCCTCTTCCACTTCTGCATCATCTTCTTCTCTGTATGCAATAAGCTCAGGAAGGGCTTCTTACTAGCATGATGGATCTGTGTCTTCAAAGGTGCACACTTTCTCAGCATTCTACCCTTGATGGTGCTTTAGAATGGTCATTGTAACCCTAGTTTTCTTGTATGCAACTTTAATGATCTCTGGTTCTGCTATTTCTGAACTTATATCTAGCTGTTCTACTTCTGGTAAACAAAAGCTTTCAGTTTCATGATGTCTTTGTACAGCCTGTACAACAGGTGGGCAGTTGTCCTCTGTCTGACTGATGTGAGTGCTGCCGCCCGAGTTCCCTCCTGAGCCTATCTCAGGATCTTTTTTTTTTGGACCCCACTGCTCAAGTGGGGCCAGAACTGATAATACCACCTAGACCCGCCTCCCAGTTGATACGAGATAAACTCCTCTGGTCTAGTGTTTAAGGATCTATTCTCCTCCAGGGTCATGATAGCAGCTTGACCTTGTGCAACTGTCTGCTCCTCAGTGTACTCTATCATTACTACCTTTCCCTTCCTACGCCAAAGCTCACTTTGTGCATCCTCGGCCAGTACCGCCAACTACTCTTGAAATAGAACTTCCAAATCGCTGAGCATGCTATCAACCTGTGCTACCACAGCATCTCCTTCCCCTTCATCGGAAGCGAAATCCACATAATAGGCGCTAGTAGTTCTTAACACCTCAAGCGCTGATTCCGGCTACCCTGGCTATAACCCCTTTAAAACTGATTGCTGCTCTGATGCTATTACTACTACATCTACCCTCGCTGAATCCCAAAGTGCAATTGGATTTGTAAAAAACTCTCAGCTGATTCTGGAGGTGGCAATGCCAGCGTAGCTATCCTTAGCGACATGGATGATGTCGAACCCATTCTAAAGTTCATAATTTCCTCCTCTGAGTAATAAACCTCTACACATATCCATTGTAGCTCATTGACTAGTTTATTCTGCTTAGGCTCTGTAAGCACAGAACTCTGATTGGGATCTAGCAATCCTGCACTTACAAAGATAGTTACATCTCGTGAAATAACGAGCTTTTGGTACTTACGACGCTTCGCGCATCCGTCTTCTGGCTTACACTCGTATCCCAGTCCTTCAAATTCACATCTTTTCTCTACGGCAATTGGTTCAGCGATTCCTTGGCCATTCCACCTGAGAAGTGCTCCCTTCTCGTATCCCCATCTCTGACATAGATTCTCACCCATCAAAAAGGGGTTGCCAAAAGCGACCAAATGACTGGCACGCTCGTGAATCGAAAAAAAATTGACCGGTTCAAAATGGTCGACACGGTAGATCACATCAGAAGGTTTGGAGTCAAAATGGACAGTATGGAGCGACATTGAAGAGACTACCTCAACCTTCTCCTTTTCAAGGTTTTCCACCATCACAATGACAATGTCGTTGTCCCAGCGGAACTTAATCATACGTTGAAGGGTTGAGGAGATAACCTGATACTTGTGGAGCCAAGGGCGCCCAAGCAGAAGATTGAAAGACGGCTTGAGGTCGACAACATAGAATTATACCTCAAAACGAGTAGGACCAATGATTAAGGGAATGATCAAGATCCCTAAGGCATCGTGGTGCGTGTTGTCGAATGCTGTCATTCCTTTCACTTCTAGAGTAATGTCCGTCGATTTAAAGCCGACCTGACTTGTGGTTCTCAAGGGGCAAACGTTCAAACCGGCGCCATTATTTGCCAAAGTGAGAGGAATGCGGAAATTTTGGTATTGCACGGTGATGAATAGGGGCTGGTTATGATTAGTCCCTGATGGAGGAAGCTCTGAACTAGAGAAATAAATGACCTCTGGTGCAGCTATCATCCCTACCATGTTCTCCAAGGCCAATGGTTGTATGGTTGAGGAAACATGAGCGGCATGAAAAACCCGGAGAAATGCCTGTCGGTGTTCGGACGAAGTATGGATTAAGTCCCAGATGGAGATGTCTGCTTTGACCTTTTCTAACTGGGTTGTGATGTCGGCTACAGGTTGGTCAACTTTGACAGTGGGGTTAGCTCTTGTGACTGTCTCTTCAGGGATTGGACTAGGAATATGGGTTTTTGCTTGAGTGGATGAAGTCACAGGTTGACTGGTTTTGTTTGCTGGAACAGGGGCCTTGTATACCCTTCCCGACCGCGTTACCTCAGCACACATTTCTGTGGTATAACTATAAGGCATGCGGTGAGTATCTTGTGTCAAGTTGATGACCACTGGAGAATGAGCCCTCAATTCCACTGGGACTGGCAAAGTAGGTATTGGCGCTTGGTGGGTTAGGTCATGCCTTGGTTTGGCTAATAGGCTAATTGTTGGTGGGGTGGATTACATGGTAGGTCTGATAGCCGTACGCCTCGGTCGGGCAGTTAACTGGATCATATTGACTACAGAGTTAGAAGCTTCAATGAAGGATTGACTCAGTTGATAGGAGAATGGTTCTGAAACACCATGGATGAGGAGAGAAGGATCAAAAGGTTCAACCTCATCCAAAGAAAGGGAATAAACTCTTGAGGTTCCGGGAGCATGCTCAAGCAAATGCCGGTTGACTATGTTGCTAGATGTGGATGTAGATGAATGAGGTGTCTGTGCAGCGGGCCTAGACTCTGCCTCCTGTGTGTTAAGGGTGATGAACTTCCGGTCAATCAAGTTTTGAATTGCACTCCGGAGTGTATAACAGTTATCCGTAGAATGCCCCGCGGTTTTATGGTAACTGCAATATAAATCCGATTTAAACCACTGCGGAAGTGGGTTTGGCGGTGGGCGGATTTTCGGTAGCTTTAGGAGCGACACCACCTTAGGGAACACGACACTCGGAGGCTCAACCAGAGGAGTGAAGTCTCTCTCAGAGCGTGGAGGTCGTCTTGACCCTAGGTAGCACCCCTACCATGCCAGTGCTGGCTGGTAGACTGGCTCGGCGGTGGTAGTGATTTGTGATGTGCATGGTGCTCTGGGTGTAGGAGAGTAAACAACCTGATTCTGAGCTGGCGAGCTCACCACGTTGGTTGGCATAACAGGAGTTCCTACATATGCGACACCATTCGTAGCAGAATCCTTCTTCCAGCCATACCCAGTGTTGGATCCGTTGTTGCCACCGTTGTTGTTGCTGGTTCTGCCTGAAGCCATAGTTTGCTTTGCGAATGTTGCTAACGCAGGGAAGCTACCGCTATTTAGTGAGCTCTCTGTAACCATGGCGGCGACAGCCTCGGGCATGGTGCAGAAGGCCAAATGCGCGAGGGTCCGAAAATGGGAGACGAGGAAAACCGTTTTAAAACATTTAAAACCATGCCATAAAATCCAATGGGAATGGTCAACACGAACCAAAAAAATGGGCAAGGATACCTGTTACGCACGAGGGAGGTATTAGGCACCCCCGTGCGCCCGAAAAATCGGTCTTTCATGGGTTTCTCGTTTACTTATATGAAATGTTGGCTTTTCAGCCTGTTTCTGTACGCCTAAGGGCGATATGCCATGCAATGCTACATGCAAGTGGTGCCTTATGCTAACATGGGTGGAGAAACTGTAGGATGTGTCCTAATGCTCATAAAGGTCACCTGAGTGGTGGATCAAACACCGATGCAAAGATATTGCACGGATATAACCACGTATCCAACAATATCGGGTGGCTAACCGTCCTCGCTTTGCTATATGCAAAACCTATGCTACCATGCACAACTGTAGATGAAAATAGACTGGAGTCATCCTGATATATCTAGGAAGACACCCAAAGAAAACCAAAGGCAAAGCAAACTGGGAATCATGCTAAATACCATGCCAAAAAGCTACTATGTGTAGTGAAAATAGGCAGGTGCGCCAGTCTGGTGTGCCACCTATGTGCACCTATGTTGTGTGCCACCTATGTGCGCCTATGAAAATGTAGATCAGACAATAAGCTAGACTAATGTGCCATGCGATAAATCTTGCAAACATGCATAAAATCATCTAAAAATGCATCATGGACATCTAAAACACCTGATCACATGTGAGTGAGTTTCCCCCTCATCCACAAGGTCATAAAGGAAAGAGGGAACCCAAGAAAACATGATATGGGTCTTGTGCTCCAGGGCAATATGCCTCAGGCAAGACCACACAACTCCTATACTAAATAAAGCTAATGGGTTTTAGCCATGCTACCCGGTTCTGGATCATGGACTGTTGATAAGAACTCTCCAAACAAGAGTCCATGGGGGTTGACTTCACTAAATGCAAAACTAAAACAACCAGTGCTATTATATGTTGAAATTATGCATAAAAGATTATGATATATTAGAGAACAAACATCAGAAAGATCAAAGTCCAAGACAATCGAATAGCATGCAGATCATGATGCAAAGTTGGCTGTTTGCACCCTACGATCAGACTGGTGCGCCAGTTTTGTGCTCCAACCTGGTGCGCCAGCCTGGTGCACTCGAGATACTCTGGTTCAAACTGTGGTCTGACTTCAGGGCCTGGATCAAATGCATGCAGACAATCACTTGAAAGATTATTCATATCATTATTTCAGATGTCAGGGAACATAATCATGTTAAGAAATCAAGACTTGAACATCCATTTCATTCTCACTTTTCTAATCATTCTCATGGGTTCACAAGGACTACAGTTACACATGTTTTCTTTATGATGCATGAGAATATCTTGTATGATTTAAACAGAAGGGAAACATGACATGGGATGCAAAAGGCACGTCATAGTACAAGCAAACATCATGATTGGCAAGCATTGAACAGATTTGCATAAAAAAACATCATAAACTCCAAACTAAGCTATGAGAGTGCAAATAAGCATCAACACAGCAAAAGTGCAAGTAAATATCAACATAACGAGAGCAGGTATTGACAACATGAAAACGCTATACTACATTTGCAGTGTGTGCTCTATGTAAAGTGTCATGTAGAGATTACATGGAAGTGTCAAGAGACATACCTTTGATGTACTCCTTGGTGACTCGAGGTGGCTTCTCCTTGGTGCTTTGGACATAGCTAGGGATGCTCAAGGATGCAAGGGAGTGCTCAGGGATGCAAGGGAGTTGGTTGCTAAGAGTTGGTGGACAGCAAAGAAACTTGCTAAGAGAGATGAGTTGCCAAAGAGGGCCTTTTAAAGAGAATGAAAGGGTAACTCCTAGTGATGCAAAAGGCTTCGAAACTCAACAGCCTTGCATAGATTCATGAAGAATATTCACAAGTGAAGGTTACAAGCACAGAAGATGGAAAGCCAACAGTCAGCAGCTTGAGAAGTGGCTGTACGCCAACATGGTGCGCCAGATGAGTGCACCAGCTTGGTGCGCCAAGTTGGTGCGCCACTTTGGTGCTCGCACCTAGCTGTAGGACTGTAGGCTTGTGGTCGATTTGTGCGATGATCACGGGCTAATTAAAATGTCAAATAAGGTTTAAAAGTGGTTAAGCTTGCCACATCCAAAGCAACATCTTCAGGAGGATTCACCTACGAGCCGCCTCAAAATCGGGGTGTCTACAGATGCCCCTCCCTGAGCGAGGTCATTGGACGGAGGGAACCGAGACCGTTGCTCAGGGTTGACAAGATACCCCCATTTTGAGGCCATGGAGAAGTGATGTTTGCTATAGGCACTAGGTCACTTATCCGGTGGATGCACCGAAAGTCATGACCTGTTGGCAAATGCAAATGCAAAGTGTAAACATGCATGCGAATGTCGAGCCAAATGTGGAAAATGCAATGCAATGCGATGATGAGCTTAAATACAAATGCAAGAGCTGATGCTGAATACGAAGCTGATGCTAATGATGAAGTGATATTGATAAAATTAAAGAAACCCTGCACGTAGAGTGGACCACTGGTAGGGACATGGTAAGCTGTCGGACTCATCAGCCGGATTATTAAGGTTATCAACCTGAAGAGGCGGGATATGACAAGTCAACCAAATCTCGTCAACCTGGTCGCCAGACAGCGTGATGGTTGTCAATCGAGTAGTTGGGGATACCAGCCCAAAGAAAAGGGGCATGACAAACATACTATTTGTCAAACAAGAAAGAGGACCCTGTCCGCACAGACCTAGGGTAAGCAAAGGGATTTCGCGCCCACAAAATCTCAAAAGAAAAACGGATGAAATAGGACTTTGACCCCTCGGTCAAAAGTCATGCAGCTGGATTTCGCGCCCGCGAACATCCAAGGAAAACAATAAGGTCCTTGACCGCCTGGTCAAAGGTCGAGCAAAAGGATTTCGTGCTCGCAAAAATCCAAGGAAAAGGAAAGGAAATGACCTTGACCGCCCGGTCAAAAGGTCGACTTTGACCGCCCAATCAAAAGTCAAGGAAAATGATCTCACGCCCGCGAGAATCCAAGGAAAGGATAAGGACCTTGGCTGCCCGGTCAAAGGTAAACTTTGACCACCCGGTCAAAAGTCTAGGAAAAGGATATCGTGCCCGCGAGAATCCAAGGAGAAAGGAAAAGAAATGACCTTGACCGCCAGGTCAAAGGTCGACTCTGATTGCCTAGTCAGAAGCCAAGGAAAAGGATTTCGTGCCCACGAGAATCCTAGGGAAAAAGAAAAAGAAATGACCTTGACCGCTCAGTCAAAGGTCGACTTATACCACTTGATTGCTTGGGCCATTCTTTTTTGATAGCACTGGGCATGATGGAGCGCTTGCAATCTATGCTCATCAATTAGATCAAGCTGAACATTGCAGTCTTGTATCCATTCAGCTTCCTCTAGTTCTGCCTCCCTCAAGATCCTCAGTGATGGAATCTCTACTTCAAAGGGAAGAACTGCCTCCATGCCATA
>JAMKQA010052008.1:0-14698 GCA_024699735.1 Posidonia australis
TCTAGGTAGTGAGCTTTATTTGTTTAATATTGTTGCTTAGTTGCAATTATTTGCATTTGGGTAGTTCTCGTACTGTTGTGTAGCACCGGGGTGTTACAGCTGATGCGAAGCTGATGCTAACACAAGAATGGGTGCTTGCAAAATGATGCGATGCTGATGCTAACGCTGAAAAATATGGCAAAAAGAAAGAAACCCTGCGCACAGAGGAAACCACAGGCAAGAAAATGATAAGTTGTCGGATTCATCAGCCGGATTATGAGGTTATCAACCTGAGAGACGGGATATGACAAGTCAATCAAACCTTGTCAACCCGGCCACTAGACAGCGTGACAGTTGTAAACCGAGTAGTTGGGGATACCAGCCCAACAAAAAGAAGGTGACATGACAAACATACCATTTGTCAAGCAAAACAGGGCCTTATCTGCACGGACCAAGGGCGAACAAAGGAATTTCGCGCCCGCGAAAACCCAAAACAGAAGAGAGAAACAAAAGGACCTTGACCGCCCAGTCAGAGGGTCAAACAATTGGATTCCGCGTCCGCGAAAACCCAGAAGAAAAAAGATAAGGACCTTGACCGCCCGGTCAAAAGGTCAAGCAGTTGGATTTCCTGCTCGGGGAAATCCGAGAAAGGGGCTAGGACCTTGACCATCAGGTCAAAAATTCAAGCCACAAGATTTCCTGCCTAAGGAAATCAGAGAAAGGGGCTAGGACCTTGACCATAAGGTCAAAAGGTCAAGCCACAGGACTTCCTACCCAAGGAAATCCGAGAAAGCGGCTAGGACCTTGACCTTCTGGTCAAATGGTTAAGCCATAGGATTTCCTGCCCAAGGAAATCCGAGAAACCAAGGACTTTGACCGCTTGGTCAAAGTCAACCAGCTGGATTACGCGCCCGTGAAAGTCCAGGAGAGGCAAAGGACATTTGACCGCCCGGTCAAAGCCAGTAAGGACATTCAACCAGCTGTTTTCTGAGATATGACTTTTAATGTGGCTTTGAGCAGAGGCTTTGTGTTTGGCTTGATTTTTACTGGATGTGAATGTTGTGGGACTTGATTTAGCAGAAGTGGTTATTTCAAGTGTATATAAGATTTTAAAAAGACATGCATATGATCTGGAAAAGAAAGAAAAGAAAATGATTTTAAAAGGCATGGTTTTTGAAGGACTTGTAGCTTGCTGGGCAATGATGTAATGCCCTGTTGTGGTGTAGCAATATCCAAGAGAGATGCCAGAGTTGTGTGTGTGTGTGTGTGTTTAGGTGGGGGTGTGTGTTGAGTGACCTTTTAGTGGTCACTCATATATGTTTTGTTTTCTGTTTTTTGCAGGTGCAGGTTAAGTGTAGGACTTTTTACTAGTGCACATAGAGAAGGACTCACTCAACCACACATCAAGGATTTTGGGTAAATGAGTAGTTCAATTTATTTCAGTTAATAGTGCTTTTATTTATGTTGTTTATTGTTTGATTTAGTTTTAGAGTTAATGTAATTAATAGAAAAGAAAAAAATATAATATATAGTTAGGTTGAGAGATAGTGACTTAAGGGTCGTTACACAGTAGTACCACAGTAATGGATAGTGAAAGAGGAAGGGTTTCTGTGTATCCACAACAGAGACTCTAGGGTTCAAGCATATCCATGGCTATAGCTCTAGGGTTCAAGCATATCCTTGAGGTGTAGGGCTTGTTCTTTCTAGTTCGTTGTTGATGTAGTGGTTCTTTGGGATTCTTTCCCCCAATAGAGGTGGTGGTCGTGATGATCTTTTGACGTGAGGTTTCTTTCCTTTCTTAGTTTGTTGCGATGGTTTGGTGGGTTCATCTGTTTAGTGGATTCAAGTGATCAGAGAAGGCTTCTTGAATTGGTTGCGTACTAGGATGGCCTCCGTTGAGGAGGAGGTGGATAGAGGTGCTTAGAATAATTCTTTCAAACATAGAGATAGCAAAGATCTTGATGCCTTACAAGTTTGCACTCATTTTCAAGTTCTTTGCTATGCATCTTCTAGCGAATGACATTGTAAAAGGTCACTCAAACTGGGGTGTTAAAGGTGGAGTGATGGTGACAGCTATTGATCATCGACATGTTCTTGTCAAGTTTCACACCGAATTGGACTTCATCAAGATCTATATTCGAGAACGTTGGAATATGAAAGGGTAGACGTTCAAGGTCTTCTAGTGGTCACCTTGGTTTAGATCTGGTTTAGAGCGCTCTGTTGCACCAGTATGGGTTGTTATGCCTAGCCTTCCTAGATGTTACTACAAACCTAGTTTTATTAGGTCAGTGGCAAGAATTTTTGGTCCGCTGCTTGCTATTTCCAATCCTACATCAATAGGTTCTACTGTAGTATGTGCCAGGTTTTGTATGGAGTTGGACCTTACCAAGGATTATTCTACCGAGATCTATATAGGCATTGATTTGAGAGGGGACTTCCAACCTGTTTAGTTGGAGAATAGACCAGATTTCTATTCAAGATGCAAGAAGGCATCTTTTCTCATCTTGTGGGCATAATCCTGATTGTGTTAAAAGTATGGGAAATGATGCTCATTTGGTTATGGGAAGGGATATGATGAACCAAGATGCTAGGAATGTTCAATAGGTTGTTAAGAGGACTAAGGCCAAGAGAGTATGGATGCCAACAGGGAAAGTGTTTGAGTTGAAGGATATTCGTATTATCAGTGATCAAGCTGATGACCCTACATCTAGAGTCTTTCAGTAACTCAAGAAGGATCTTGTGGTGATTGAAAAGCCAAACCACCTATAGGAGGAGGATCTTGAGGTTCAGCACTTGTTAAATTCAATTTTTTAAGGAGTTGAGAGGGACTCTATTGATAACACATCCTTGGAGACTCATAACATACTTTCTAGTGATGTCATGGAAGGTGTTGACGCCAACTAGGAAGAAGCCATGTGCTTGGAGGAAGGCATGATGGGTTGGGAGTATGTTGTAGGAGGTAATTTATCTGAGGAAAATACGGTAGCATTATCTACTAAGGATGAAAATGTCTTTCTTCTAGGTGAAAATATGAATCCAAAAAGGAGGGTGGGTAGGCCTAAGAAAAAGGTTGCCATTGCATGGATGCAGGAGACTAAAGAGGTCGATGGTGTCAAGGGTTCTTAAATTTTGGAGAGATGGAATGGTCCTCTTACACATAGTTAATCTCTTTCTAGTGGACTTCATAATTCCTTTGAATTATTATCTCATGAAGACCATCATCTGGAATGCTAGAGGGGTGGGCAATCAGCCCACCATTAGGTTGTTAAAATTTCTAATAAGGATGCATTGTCCGGTGGTGGTGGTTATTGGTGGGTAAAATATCTAATAAGGATGCATTGTTAAGTGGTGGTAGTTATTCTTGAACCATTTCTTTTTGTAGACAGAGGGGAAGGCATCAAAGATCAGTTGGGTTTTAATGAATTTCTGGCTAAGGAGGATGGTTCAGCTAAGATATGGGTGTATTGGAGAGTTTCTGTGCAAGTGGAAGTGGTAGCTCTTGATTCACAAACCATTCCGGTTTTATTTAAGTATAGTGATAGTGATTGCAAGTTTGTTTTCTCTTTTGTGTATGTTAACTGTGATGCTAGGGTTCGATGTGGCCTTTGGGATCACTTAAAATCTATCAAGCAGTTGAACTTGAGCCGTCCTTGGTTTGTGGCCAGTGCTTTTAACACAATGCTATATTCGTCTGACAAGAAGGAATGGCAGTTTCCGAGACATCTTCACATGGAGGATTTTAGGGTGTGCTTGTCATCTTGTTCTCTTGCTGATGTAGGCTTTGTGGGCTCTCCTTACACTTGGTGCAACAACCAGAGGGGGAATGCTAGATCTCAGCAAGATTGGATTAGTGTTTGATGTGTAGCCAATGTCTAGATTTTAAGGTTAGTGTTTTCCATTTAGCTCTGAGTGCATTCTGATGATGCTCTATTCTTGATAAATGTTTATAAAACTATGAATACTAGGCCACGTCCTTTCAAATTCTTAGATGTGTGACTCGACAATGAAGCTTCTTTTCAGATAATTAAGAGTTCCTAGGAGAGACTAATAGCAGATAAGGGTGACATGTCTTTCAGATGGCTTCTTAAACTGAGAAGGCTGAAAGAGGCTCTGTGGAGATGGAACAAAAAGCATTTTGGGGATATTTTTCAGAATGTTGGAATGGTTGAGGAAAAGTTAGCTTCTTGGCAAGCCGTCTTAGATGAGGGTTATAGACGAGGTCATTGTGGATTAGGATAATTTGAATAATGCTTTGCGTAGGGAGGAGAAGTATCAGTATCAAAAAGCTTGCTGTTAATGGCTGAAGAGTGGTGATAAAAACACAAAGTTTTTTCATACTGCAGTTAAGTAGAGGAGGCATAGAAGCACTATTCGGGCTATCAAGGATAGCGATGGGAATCGACTCCAAGATATTTCGGCCATTTAGAATGCAAGAGTAGATTTCTTCAAGGAGCTCTTTACTTCGGAAGGCTGTTTGGTGGATAGTGATTTGCTAGAGTCTATTCTTACATTGATCTCAAAGGAGGATTCGTTGTTCTTGACTAGGATACCTGATATGGAGGAAATTTTCGAGGCTCTGAAGTCAATGCCTGAGAGGGTGTCTGCTAGATCAGATGGGTTTCCAATCTCTTTTTAACATGCAGCTTGGGATGTGATCAAGGAGGATTTGTTGGCACTTGTGAAGTATTTTTTTTTTGTGGGAGGACTCATGCACAGAAGTATTTCTGCATCTCTGATATGTCTTATCCCTAAAGTGGAGCATTAGTTAGTTTTGCACAGTTTCATCCTGTAAGTGTGGGTAACGTGGCCTCCAAGATTTGCTCAAAAATACTGAACAACAGGCTGGTTCAATTTCTTCCAAAATTAATCAATGTGGAACATGCGGGATTTGTGAAAGGTAGTGATATCTTTGATCACATTCAGTTGGCACATGAGCTCATTATTGACTTGGATAGAAAATGTAGAGGTGGTAATATGGTGTTCAAACTTGATACGTTGAAGGCTTATGATAGATTAGAATGGCCTTTTCTATTTATTGTTTTCAGGAAATTTAGTTTTTCTGAAATATGTGGACTTAGTCAGGTGGTCTCTCAATAATAATTGGCTTACTACCATTATTAACGGGAAGCAAATGGGTTTCTTCAAGTCTTCTAGAGGTTTAAAGCAAGGTGATACTTTGTCTCCATCATTATTTATCTTAACTTAAGTGGTTTTCAGTAGAGGGGTTCGTGCTTTATCACCTTAGGTAAAGGCTTGGCTCTTTTGCATTTATTTTTTACTAATGATGCATTACTTTTCTATCGAGCTGATGGAATTTCAGTTTGGAATTTAATAGACTTTTTAGTTAAGTGTGAAGTGTCTTCTGGCCAGTGTATGGGTAGGAACAAATGCAAGTATATATGGCGTAGGCCTTCTATGAGAAGTGAAGTGATTGAGCAGTGTACAAGATTCTCTAGAGCTTCGGAGTTAAAATCAAGAGCTGCTAGAAACTTCTCATGAAAGAATCTCTTTGGAGTTCATATTTTGTGTCCAAATTTGGAGTTAACAAGAGAGCTTGGTATGCTCCAGTGCAAACTTTCAATTCTATAAGATGGAATTCTCTTATGATGGTAATGTCGTGGGTTATTGGTCAATCTCGGTGGGTTATTGATAAAGGAGGTTGTTCCTTCTGGATGGATAAATGATCAAATGAAGGTATCCTATTCAACAGGTTTGGGCACACGTATTCTGTTGATCTCTCGACTAAGGTGGAAGATGTCTATTATCATAGGGATCTTTTTGAAGAGCACATCACAAGTGAGGGGTCCTTCATTGAATGATATGTGGATCAATGCTTTCCAAAATTTATTGGTTGATCCTAATGGAGAAGTGGATAGATTAGTTTAGACATTGGCTACAGATGGTAACTTCTCTATCTAGAGCACCTGAAAGTTGATCAATACGAATAAATATGCAGTTAGAAGGAAAAGTGGATATGGTCTATCCTATTAACATCAAAAGTGTCTCTTTTTCTTTGGTGCATTAGTTGGAATGTGGTTGCTGTGGATGCCAATATCCAATCTCGTAAGGTGTCCTTAGTTTCCAAATGCTACTGTTGTTGTGATTCGTAGGTCAAACCTATGGATCATCTTCTCTTACATGGAGACATGGGTAAGTAGGTATGGTGGTTTTTTGCTAGTATTTTGTAGAAGAGCTTAGAGGATGATATTACTTCTACTATTTTATGATGGCATGAGTTGGCTAAGAGTTCCTCTTACATGCAGACACTATTGGGTATTCCTCCCGACTATATTTGTTGGCATATCTGGAAGGAGAGATGTAACAGAAGTTTTCTGACAATTATAGAAGTTGGAGACAGTTGTCACTACTATCATTGTAGATTCTAATCATATGCTCACTTCCCGTACTTTTCATTCTATTGGGGGTGATGGCTATGCTCTTAAGTATGCTGGTTTCATTCTTCAAAGGACGTCTGAGAAATTTTATTTGATTGTCAAATGGGTTCTGCCTTCTTTTGGTCTTAAAGCTAACGTCGATGTCTTCGCTACGCCTTTTTCTTTTAGAGGAGGTGGTATTGTTAGAGATATAAGGGACGTGTTATATTGGCTTTTGCTTCTTTTTATGAATGCATCTCAAATAATGAAGCTGAGATGAGGACTATATGTGATCTTTTACATATTTGTGAATAGCATGGTCTAGTTATTCAGGAATTTGATTCTGATTCAAGCTGGGTGGTGAATATGCTGTAGCAAAAGACTAATGTTAGTTGGAGATGTGTCAAGTGGTGGAGACGCATTCTCAAGAAGTTCCGGTTTGATATTTCTCATTGTTACCGAGAGGCCAATAGTGCAGTTGATTTCCTAGCAAAAGATGGTGGTCAGCTGCATCACAATGTAGTTTGCTATAATTTCTCTAAGTTTCCTAGAGAGCTTCAGAGTATTTGTAACTTAGATAGGTGGAGTATTGCAAGTGTTAGAATTAGAAAGGATACATGTTAGTTTTTTTTCTCCTCTTTTTTTTCTCTAAGGCAAGGGTTTTGGAGAGAAGTTTTTCATACTAATAGTAGGACTTGTGATTGATGAGTTCTTATCCTCTGTTCGAGGTATATTATTACTTTTTATATCTTTTCATTGATGAATAAATTTTCTATTGCAAAAAAAAGGACAATGAAAGTTAAGAGTGCTAAAGTGATATGTTTTCTAATTCAAGGTAGTAAATTGAAAATCAGTGATGGTACAAAATACTATTAAGTAATTTACTCTAATTTTTTCCTTACAAATCAATCTAAATTAAATCATGCTTCAAACATTGATGGGCTTGAAGTGGGTTTTGAAGACAAGAACAAGGGCTCCTCTGGTGGTGGTGAAGAATGTTTTAGATTGATGTCGAGGACTAACATCTTGCCACTAATGCATTCATGGGGCGCCACCGTTGCATAGTGCTATGCTAAGTGAAAAGTTAAAAGATTGGGGAAGAAGAAAGATAGAAGTGTGAGTAATTGGGAAGGATGAGATGCAATTTGTTTGGTTTAATAAGATAAGGAAATGTGATCGCCACATTTTTAAACATCATGGTTTTGAGGATTTATTTTTATTTTTATTTTATTTTTTGGTTTTTTTAAATTAATCTGAGAGTTAAAAAAACCCAATACAATTGCTGATATTTTTTGAAAGAGGTTTATTTCTTTAGTTTTATCAAGAGGTCCAATTGTTGTATTCTATTGCATAACATGTCTTTGTAACAATATTTTTTAAATGGTAAATTCCATTTTTTCCTTTTCCTATTTCAAGAGTATGGGATTATAGTCCTGGCTAGGCAGTCTACAACCCCTCTCAGCTGCGCGAGGAGATTTGGCGGGGAGCAGCGGTTCCGGCGGGGTGGTCTCGGCTGCGCGAGGAGATTTGGAGCGGTGGCGGCATCATGCTGAAGCTTTGCACTCCATGTCCCAGCTGAAGCTCCTCGAGCCCGACGGCGGAGATGTACCCGCCGAACTCCATGTCGTCGTTCTCCTGCAGAGAAAGAGGCCCCCCGGCTCCTTCCTGAGTACCTGGGAGGCCCGGACGTGGCCGCCGTACTCCTGCAGGCGTCCGTCCGGGAGGATCAGCTTCGCACGATGCGCAGATCCCCATCTCCGCTCCTCCTTCTGCTGAGGTTCACTCTGCGAGCCTCGTGATCGGCAAAACTTGCCGTCGGCCGGTAACACCTTTCCACTCTTATTCTTTGATTGTCACGGATCTAGGAGGTCGTAAGAGAAAGGCGGCCACCCCCCTTCTTGAGTCTCGATCTGGTTCCTGCGGTCGAGACAGCACCACTGGTCTCAGGCGGGGTAGATCCCCTTTTGCGGCCACCCGATCGACTAGATCTGGTGATCTGGTGATAAAATTCGGTGCCTGTGGTTATTTTCATCTAGATTCAAGGCACCATTGAATATTGTTGTGGATTGCATGTTTTTTACTAAATCTTTGTCACCAACTGGTTCTATTCAGTGAAATGGAGTTCTTTGCGAACTAATGTTTTTGCCCTTCCTGGATCCGTTATTATGGATGAATCCTTAGAGAATGGCAGATCTGAGTTTGGGAGCCTTTTACAGTCCCTCTGGGACTCTATTTTCCATTGACGCCGGTGAGCTTGCTTCCGCCGGTGGGATCCCAGCGAGGGACTCTGTGCACCTTGAGTGGAGTAGGGTTGGAGGACGATCTCGCTGACGCCTCGGGTTCTGTTTGGAGGTACTCTCGGTATTTTCCCCCGATTATTTCGAAAGTATTCAATTTGAATTGTGGGGATTAGGGAAAGTTGGAAGGTTTTAGTAAGGGTGACATTATTGCGCTCTGTTTAGCGTCCTCTCATGTCACTCATTACGCGCACTCACTGCATTTTTTTAATGTTAAATTTTTTTTGAAATATGAAACATTATACATTCGCGTGGGGGAAATCTCTGAGTCAGAGATTTCTTCCGACAGTGGAGAGGTGAAAAGCAGTCCTTTTCTGACATGCCTTGACACTGGACCTTCCGTGATTTGCTCTCCTAGCATCCCCTGGTTATCCTGGTTACTTTTGTGTTGCTGATTTATTACTGTCTACTCTCCATCTTAAATTGCTCCATTTTATTCTGGTTGAACATTGTTATTTCAAATCATTCTCTGGTTGATTTGGATTGAAAGGAACAATAGGTTTTTCAAATCATTCTCTGGTTGATTTGGAAGGATTACCAATGCTATCTTTTCATTGTTTTACTGTTGGGTAGACTCTTTGGCTACATGTTTCAAAAAAAGTGAAAATACACGGGCAATACCATCTTATCAGTATAACAGAGATGTGGAGCTTAGTTCATTGGCTCCCAGCAATCCCCAATATGAGATGGAGTATAATACTGGAACTCTTGCTCTTCCCATGCGTGATTAACTTCTGGTTAATTTATACTTTGCAGCTTGCAGTTGCTGAAAATTTTTGCTGAGATTTTTCGGTTCATAAGATACTTGTATATATTTTGGTCACCTGCTGAGTAACGGGATATCATTTTTGTAATATTTTGTTGGACGCAATGCTATGCAATACTGTGGTTGTAAATTTATTAAAGTAATAGAAAGAAAAACTAACTACCGTTTACCAAAAAAAAAACAATATTTTTTAAATGTTTACACACGTCATAAGATGTCATGCATGTAAACCTATATGTTTTGCCGATATGGATCTTTACGAAGTAATAAAAGGCTCCGTATTAGTTTTAATATAAATGTACCATTAACGTGTTGATCTTGTGGTGTGTTTGGAGAGTGTCTAGACGTCATGTGCTCAAGTCTGTTTAGAACTTTATCTTGCATGTCCTCGGCCCTCACCATTGTTAAGCGGGGTACGTGCCGCTTTAATGACTATTATTCCTTACTTCTTTCTTCTTCTTCTTCTTCTTCTTCTTCTTGATTTTATTAGATCAAGCATTGATTTATGAAATATGAGTTGCACGCTTTCTTTTGTATTTAAATGTCATCATCGTACTTAAGAATTTAGCATGACAAGTGATCAAAATCTCCTATTTGTTCTGATAAATTAGCTTAGATCATAACAATCATACTTTATCTATACTTTGAGAAAATGATTTTATGTTCTTAAATTAATACCTTAAGCGCTTCACTCTCTTTTATTCTTCTGTGTACAATGTCTAAATTTGATAGATTATTGCTCATTTTGTGTTCATCGTCTATAATGGCCTTGAATAGTTTTACAATTGCATGATATTCATCTTAATGTTGCATGTTAATCATGGACTTGATAGGTTACCTATAACATCGGGTGTGGGGAGTTGTGGTTGTGTATATAAAGAAAGGGGATTGATGTTGTTGGAAGTTTAGATTGTGTTAGTAACGATTGTAGGTAAATTGATTATAGTGAAAAGTTAATTTTTTTTAAAAAAAAACTATTTTCTATAGCTTTTCATTTTCAATGTTTTTTGTGCGTTTTACACATAAGAAATAAATTGGCATTTTTAAATAAGTTGGTGTTTTTTTATGTGTTTGGTTCAATTTTTTTATTTAGAAGTAATTATTTCTAATATGCTTTGGAAATAATTGTTACCAAATGCTACTTTAGTCTTGAGATAAATTGGGGTGGTTATGTATATAAAGATTGAGGATTGATGTTGTTGGAAGTTTAGTTTTGAGATAAATTGTCTTCTTCATAGACTGATTTTAGTTTTCTCATAACTTTCACTGTACAATTGAAAATTTATTGATTTTAGATGCATTATAAAGATAGTGCAACACTTCTAAAACTTTGTGTCTCATAGATGTTTTCATAGATGTTTTCAAGAGATGAGTGTTTGGTCAAAAATATTGATGTTTCATTCTAATATTTAGTGGATAGTATAGATGATTGAGATGTTGGTGAAACTGTAAATGATTGGGGTGACAGTCTGGTAGATATTAGGATGACATACTACGATCGATTGACGAGGTTGACCAACTAGGTTGGCAAAACATAACCAGTTAACTAAATAAAAATTGACTAGACTAGGATGCAGACCATGACATATCGATCAAGCTGAGCAGTCCATTGATGGTACACATATAGCCACTAGAATTCCTTCACGACATTGCACTGTACATGGTATATAGGTTCGAGGGTTCACCGATAACATGATCTCCAAGGACTGGGATATATAGGAATCACTAGAAGCTTCTAGTTTTCTTCTTGAATCTTCTACATTTGTTACCATTGCACTGCATCTTCTCACATTGAGCAATGCCTGCAAACATCTCTCTCTCTTCTCTTATGGTATCAGATATCTCAGGTTCTTTTGTCTTGCAATCCTCATGATGTCTGCACCCTCTTCCATCCACTCTTGCCCTTCCAATGGGTCTTTCAATCTCACATCTCACATCACTTCAGTAAACCCTTGGAGAAAACAATGTTTCTATGTTGGCAATCTCAGTATCGAGATGTCTTAGCTATACATGATCTCTCTCACATTATCTTCAATGAGTTCACCCCTCCGCTGGTACCCACTTCCTCTGAAACTCCTTCTTCCTATTCTCTCTAGCTGAAAACTGATCATTTCATTCTCAACTAGATCAAAGCCATAATATCCACTTCCATACAATCCATTTTGCTTCCATATTGTTCTGCTCTCGAAGCTTGGAACCTTCTAACTAAACTTCTTTCTCCTTTTTCAAAAATCCATATACAGACTCTTCGTGATTAGCTGAGATCTCTCAAGAAAACCTCCTCTTAATCTATGATTGATTATCTTCTCTTTGCTAAAGTCATCTCCGAATCACTAGCTATTGCTAGTTCATCACTATCAGATTTAGTTCTGATAGATTTCATTACTGACAAACTTGGTTTTGAGTGCAAAGAATTCATCACCTCACTCCACTTCCATCCATCCACTTCCTTTGATGATCTATTTGATCTACTCCTTCAAGAAGAGCAACTAATGAAATGCTTGACCAGCTTACCTATTGGGACTACCTTCAAAACTCAACCCATTTCATCTAGTAACCCAAACCAATCCTCATCATTGGGTGGATGACGAGGTGGTTGTAATGGATGTGGTAGAGGACATGGAGGTCGGAATCATGGAGGACGACACTCCATCACCCCTTACTACAACAATAATGACATAGGTGGTGGTCGTGGCTCCTTCCGTCCATTGGCAAACTTTTTACCACCATTTCTACCTACTCTAGCATCAATCACTGGTGGGTCCTATCAGATTTGCAACAAGCGAGGACATACAACAAGAGTTTGCTCGTAGAGAGGAAATTTAGCCTACTTAACCACCACACTAGAATCTCTCACAACTCTCTTAGTTGTAGATCCCTTCGACATGTCATGGTGTGTTGATTCCACTACAACACAACAAATGACCCCTCACCTACCAAAGTTCTCACCCTCAGCCTTACACAACTGGTAACGCCATTCTAGTAGACAATGGCTATTCCCTATTTCTCATATTACTACCTTTGTTCTATCAAGCTCTTCTAGTCATTTACCTTTTCACAATGTACTTTGTGTTCCAATTATCACACATAATCGGTAATCCATTCAAAAATTTTCTCATGATAACAATTGCTTCTTCCTTCTTGATGGCATGGGTTTCTGTGCTAAGGACAAACAAATTAACCATCTCCTTCTCAGTGGTCCTCGCTTAGGAGTACTTTACCACACCATCTCTCAACCTCCTCAATGTCTCAATGCTCGTATTGTCTCCTCCATTTGGCATCATCGACTTGGTCACCCATCATCTTCCGTTATTAATCAAATGATTAGTCGATATTTAGCTCCTTTTGAAGGCTTAGAACATTCTTCCTTCTATCATTCTTGTCCCCTAGGCAAAGCTTAAAACGACAAGTCTCAACTCTACTAGAATTCAGCTCTCAAGTCAAATCACAGTTTCATTTTAGCACAAAACCACACATATAGTCTCAACAAAAATTTGTCGTATCACCTTAGCCACAGGTGACCAACTTGGTCACAAGCAGTTGGCAGGGCTCCAACCCCTATCACACTGCAGTGTCATGGTGGATCACCTCGTGCTGGAGTCCAATCGCCTTGGTTGTAGCATCATAATACCACAAGGGTACGTGCGGGGTGCATCCTGACGACGCTCCTAAGTGTCCGAGTACTTGGAGGCTCTAACCCCAGATCCGACCAGCACCGACACTGAGGCTACCACAGGTCCTACAGTATCACACAAGTCTGGGTCTACCATACCCTAGGTCCTACAGTATCACACAGTTGCGAAGCTCACTCCTTGGATTAAAACTTGGCAACCACAACCTATGGCATGTTTCTGACTACTCAAAGGTCTCACTACCCCTTGTCAGTATGGCCAGTTAGCTTAAATGTGGTTCCTACAAATCTTGGTAATTTCTTTTAAAACAAATGCATCTCTTTTTAAAACATCTTTCAAAACCACATTACCATCAAAATCCACTTTTAAGTATTTCCTACTCAATTTAGGAATTTGTTATCCCAGGAAACATATCATATTCAATTTTCATGCATTTATAAGATCTTCATGACATTTTATTCTCAAGAAAACCATTGAAAGAAGTCGTCTGCATTCACTGAAACAGCAAGTCGCGCCAGCCATTCGTGTTGAGCACTCACATGGCATCTCAACACCAAGAGGTTTCGCAACATAGTCATCTCACCAAACCGTGCTGGTAGTACTCGCCTACAAGTCGTGCCTAAAGTTTTGTAGAAAAAAACGCAAAAGTAGAGGTTGAAACCCAAACACAATTCTGACCAAAAATCACATAAAATACACAGCAATTCATAGGAACACATGAGAATCACTTCTGGTTATCAAGATCAGGCATATACATGTATTCATGCATTTCTTAACCTAATATTTCCATAAAGCTCAAATATTTCATGAAAAATCCCAAAATCTTCACAATGCATGGATTTCTTCATATTAATCATGTAATGCATGTTAATTCCATCATTTAATCAATCCTAGGCATGCTTTTCTACGTTTTCCATCAATAAACGGCATAATTTTCAAAGAGAGAACGAGGGGGAGCGTACGTAGTGGCGTTCGCCGACGAGCTTTTGGCGACCTCCGACGATCTCCAGCAATATTCCTGGGCTTCCACGCTTCATCGGTGATGGCTCTCCTCTGGTAGACAGACTCCGACGAGGTCCGACGACTCTCCTCCCTTCCTCACAAACTACCTTCTTCCCCCTCTCTCTCTCCCCTATTTTTCTCTTAACACTCTTTATTTTCACCTTTCCCCTAATGTAGGAGCCAACCCTTTTTAAAACGCCTCAAGCCACCCTAGTCGTTTGGGAATCCAGGGGCTCTATAGGTGAGGCGAGTAGTGACGTAGGCGCTGGCAGGGTGGTGGAACCGACGGGTCTCGCAGGCACTAGTGGGAGGTAGCATTTCACTGCAACTACTATTGTAACGCCCCGAACCCGGGCACGTTACCAAAACACAGTATCGCAAGCCTAATTACACAAATTACAGAACAAAAGGACTGTAACTAAGGCTCACCTCTAGGATCTCGATGCGTGGCTAGAAACTCAAATTCCTGCACCAGAAACTGGCTGCACGCGGCCTGCACTTGAAAACACACAGCACGCGTGAGTGACATCTATGTCATCCAGTACGCGCCCCCAAAACACACAACTACAAACAAGCACGATAAAACCAAAAGAAAACCTGTTACTTATCATTACAAAACTTGGTTTTCTTCCTTAAAAATCATTTTTT
>JAMKQA010052009.1:0-10079 GCA_024699735.1 Posidonia australis
CCTTTTGGTTCCTGGAAAAATTATTTATCAGTTACCATTATATGCCATATAAAATATGGTGACTTCTAAATATGATTCTGGATTGATATGATGTTGTTCCTGTCTTTGGTAGTGAAAATGCAAGGTGCAGGAATAGAAAAGGTGATCTCGCACAAAATGTTATGGCAGTATGTAATTTTGACATGGAATTTATTTATGTTCTTAGTGGATGGGAAGGATCAGCAGCTGATGCTCGTGTCCTTCAAGAGCACCTAAGATTGTTTTAGCATGTTTTTTGCTTCATAATTTTATTCGTAAAGTGGATCGTAAAGATTTACTTGAAGATCTTGAAGATGAATTAGAAGAAAATTCGGAAGCCAATCTTCCAGAAGTTGTTCAAGAGTTGGACGAGGAGGAAGAAATATATAATGGTATTGGATTAACTCAACAAAAAAAAAAGCAGATCAAATGCGTGAAAATATCATGAATTCTATGTAGGATGGTTGATTATTGTAATTCATTTCTAAGAATTTGTAATGTTATTTGAACTTTTGTATGACTCAAATTTATATTTTGAGAGATATTTGATTGAGTTAAGTTAACAATTATGAAATTATCAATGTCTGCTTTCCTTTGAAATCTGTTGATAAGCACAAACACCTATATTTTACTTTCCTCTGTTTTCCTGAATAGGCACAAACAGTAGAAAATCTAGTCAACAGGAAAGCAATTTCTCTTACTTTCCATTTCCTGAAAAATCCTGTTGACTCTGGAATTCCATTTCCTGTCAAATTTTGTGCACAAACAGGCCCTAAAGGTCAATTCATAGTGAAAACATGATTCTTAAATGGATTCATGATTAAATGCAAAATGTGAGATGCAATGAGTGAAAAATATCAGAAATATGTAAGAAAACATTTAAAACCCTAAATGATGGATTTAAAACTAATCTAGGGGTTTTGATGCAAATTGTTTGTGCTCAGGAAGTGTTTATTAAAGGGACAGGGACTTATGTACAAAATTCGAGGGGCTTGAATGTGATAAAAACTGGGATTTTATGTTGACTAGTGTAATTATGTAATTTATTAGGATTAATGTGCAAAATTTCCAAGAAGAAAGTCATTTTAAAAACTCTAGGGCTTATTGCAAAAGCTCAGGACCTAAATGTGATTAAAATTCAATTTTAATGATAATTAGTGTGTTTTTTAAATCTTTTAGGGTTCAGAATACATATTTCACAAAAAAAAACTCATTTCAAAGATATTTCAGGGGCCAAATGTAAATATTCAGGACTCAAGTGTTAAGAAATCATAGTCCTAGGGACCTAAATGTGAGGAAACATACTTGAATGCAATAAAGATGGAAATATTAAAATGTGCAGGGTATTAGATGTAAATCTTGCAGAGAAAATAAAAGCATTAAAAGTTTTTTAAAACATCAGGGACTAATAAACAAAAATGCAGGAATTAAATAAAAAGAAAACAAGGACCTAAATGCGAAAACCTAAAACTACAAGGCCTAGACCTAAATAACTCTCCTTCAAAGATCGCCAGAGGCTCACCCTACGCTCCTCCTTCGGCGACCCTACGACGTTGGGTGGCGAGCGACGGTTGGAGAAGCTCTGGAGGGCCACAACGACGGTCTCTCATCTCCGGGAGGCTGGGCAAGGCTGGGGAGGCCTGAGGCCCCCCCACCTCGCACTCCGGCGAGGCTTTCTGATTGGTGAAGGGGAAGACGACGGCGCAGCGCGGCGGCATTCTGGAGACTGGAACGGCGTGGAGACACCTGGAGGACTTCTAGAGCGGCCCGAGGAATCTTCTAGAGGCTTCGACGAGGGCTGGGGTGGCCTGATCCGCTCCCCCCATCCCTTGCGTCGGTGATGGTGGCTGCGGTGGATCGTCGGGGCACTCCAGCGGTCCAGACAGTGATGGAGCGGTGTGGATGACTTCGTGGGGAGGTGGAGAAGCTTCCCGGAGCAATGATGTGGCGCGGGAGTGCCTAGCGTGCTCTAGCGCTTCCTCGATGGTGGTCGACGACGATGGCTGGGCTGCGGCAACGGCGACGGCGCAGTGGATCTTTCGGTGGCCAGAGGGACGTCTCCAGAGCAGGGGCACTCCAAGAGGAAGAGGAAGGAGAAGGAGAAGGAGAAGGAGAAGCGGCCCAAAGGGCCTCTCCTCGATCCAGAGGCCAAGGGCCTCACCGGTGGTGGTGAACCCACCACCAAAGACTGGATCGACGGCTCAGGAGGCGTCGCTCCGCCGTGGCGTGATCCAAGGAGCCTAAAGGGACCTAAAGGGCTGGACGGAATTGAAGTAGAGGGGGGAGAATAGTACCCGGCGTGCGAGATGTCCTCTCTGGCGTGGCTGGTCGACGGCGGTGGCTGAAAGCGGCTCCAACGATGCTCTGGTTGCGGCTCCAACGAGATCTGCCGATCCTTAGTCTGTTGGCGGTGAGGAGTTTTAAACTTCGGCGGGCTTCCTCCACGCCGTCAAACCTCCGCCCAAGGCCTGGCTACCATTGGATTGGACACGACGAAGGGGGAAAGTCCGGAGATCTTGCGGGAGGAGGATGCGCACCGAAGATTCTGGGATTGACTGCCGGAAATGTTGGGATTGGTTGCCGGAATTATTGTCGAAGATCATGGGCTCGTCGGAATTATTTTTTGAGTTTTGTATAGTTTTCTGGTTTATGAATTAAATGGGTTATTGGGCTGCAAATGGGCTTAAGGTTTTGGGGTTTTTGTTTTGGTTTTCTTTTTGGTTTTTGTTTTGGAAATTTTAGGATTTTTTAGGGTTTTGATTTTATGTTTTAAATTAGGGTTTTGTGATTAAATTTGATTTTTTAATTTTGGGATTTAGGGTTTAATTAATTGGTTTTGAATTAGGGCTTTAATTATTTTATGTTTTTGTTTTATTTTATTTTTGAGATTTTCATGGATTTTAGGGTTTTTGATTTTAAGTTTTTGTTTTATTTTGTTTTTGGATTTGCATGGATTTTAGGGTTTTGATTTTAAGTTTTAAATCAGGGTTTTGTGATTTAAATTTGATTTTAATTTTGGGATTTAGGGTTTAGTTAATTGGTTTTGAATTAGGGTTTTAATTATTTTAGATTTTTTAGATTGATTAAGGTTATTGGTTTTTAATTAGGGTTTATTGGTTTATTTAGGTTTTTTGGATTAGTTAGGGTTTTGAATTTCAATTAATTAGGGTTTTTACTTAATTACTTGGATTTTAGATGGATTTAAGTGGATTTTATTTTATTTTGACTTGAATTAGGGTTTTTGTTTCATTAATTGGATCTTAAGTGTTTTGAATTTGATTTTGACTTAAATTAGGGTTTTTGTTTTATTAATTGGATTTTAAGTGTTTTAAATTAGATTTTGACTTGAATTAGGTTTTTTGTTTCATTAATCGAATTTTAAGTGGATTTTAAAAGTTTTTTGTTTGGTTTTTATTTTAATTAGGTCAGAGTAGACTAGTGTGGGCCTAAATGGGCTTGTGTGGGCTTATGTGGGCCAGGATTTTGGTGGTCGCAATCAGAGCATCATCTGGAAGAGCCTACTGCAAAGTGACTTCAAAATCGAGGTGTCTACACATCTATTTACATTATATTGTCATATATTATTTGACATTATATTCAATAATACAAATTCATATGCATGACACATGATTCATGTATTTCGTATTGTCTTCATATACAACATCGTATAATGTATTATTCGACATTATATTCAATAATACAAATTTATGCATTATACACATGACCACATGTATTTTTTCGACAATATATTCAAATATACATGAAAATCAAATATGATTATACTTAGTGCTCATTTGACAGTAGTGTTGAAATGATTTGTGTCATTTGGCTTCGAACAAAGCCGAGTAACTGATTCCACACCATCTGTGTTATTCATCATAAATGTCGCGCCATGACTTGTCCAATCAACCACTCAGGACGCAATGTTTGGACTTAGTTCTCTTCAATTCAGCTTTCAAGTTGATTGACAAGATTAGGTGACTGATCATACATTATACGTATGTTGCTCTAACACTTTATTCTTTTGACATATTATTCAAATACATTATTGTTTGACGTGTGATGGAAAATAAAATATGATATCATAAACCAAATTTATATCAACATTATATTCTATTTATTTTGATATTGATTCAATTAAATTTTGTTTAATCTCATAATTAGATCGATATTATATTTGATTTCACATTTAGGACATGTTATGTTGAATTATGTGTTGTTGTTGAATCATGCTAGATCATGTATTTTTATTGACATTATATTCGATTACACGTGTATTTTCATCAATGTCATATTCAATTATATGCATATCTTGCACCTTCTTTATATATAAGAAAATCTCGTTCATGTTTGATATATGTTTTATTAACATTATATTTGATAATTTATGTGTTTATTCTAGTATTTTTCTCAATATTATGCATGCTAACTTCATGATAATTTTGATACTATATTCGAATATACATGAAAATCATATATAATTTCATCCTTTGAACCAACTTGTGTGATCAATTCCACATCATATATGTGTGGTTTGCTACAAATGCTGTAGCATTATGTGGCCAGTTGATTGCTTGAGATGCAATGCTTGTTCACCCTTCAAGGTGATTGCCTGGAACAGTCTGGCCTCGAACTAGGTCAAGCGACTATTATTAGTAAATCATGCTAGATTGTGCATTTTTATCAACATCATATTCATCATATGTATATTACATCATAAGTATATTTGATCTCATGTTTTTTCTTGTAATAGATCGTGTATTTTCATCAACATCATATTCATTTATATATGTTTGAAGGGGACACATATACTAAATACATTCGACACTGAACATGTATGAAAAGAACATACAATTACTAAATATGTAACTACCGAACATATATATACCAAGCATGTTTGATCTCTTGCTTTGAACATCGTCATTATACTCGAGTGTACATGTTCGACATCGTTTTTAAACACACATGAAAACTTTGTGTTAACCTTGATAATATACTCGAGCATACATGAGTAGCAGAATGGTTTGCATCGTTTGACATCGAACTGAGTCGAATGATTGATTCCATAACTGCATGTTAATTTCAATATTATATTCGAACATACATGAAAATCACGTGTTTATTTTGACACTATATTCCAAGATATATGATTATATATATGATTATTTTCCCATTCACCATTAATGCATGAATCTTTATTATATAATAATTTCTCTCCTTTTTATTTTTGAAATATGTGTATGATGATTGTAACAAGGTTCTTTCATGGTAATTAAAGGACTCATAACAAAAGTAATCCAGGAGAAGTCTGGATATTGAAAAATCACAATAATACATTGAGATTTGTTAGTAAATACACATTTCACGAGGATGTAGAAAAGAACCCATAGACAATATACAATATTGATTTTTTTGTATTATAGTACATTTATAAAAAACTCTTGTAAATTAAGATTTTCTACTTATATTCACTTATTTACTATAACACCTGGGCCCGATTATCCAAAATTGTGTAAAATCATTATAATATTGTAATATTTATGTGAATAGTTTAATTATAAATAATCAATTACTTTGGTGGTCTGTGGTGGTTTGCTGGCTCTCAGTGCGTCTGTTTGTGCTTATGAGACCGTATGAGATTGGTCAAACATAGCATAGTCTCCTCGGTCTGCGTGTCAACTCTTTTCCTTTCTCCTTATTTTCCATTCTCTCTCTTTCCCCTCTCCTTCACGTGCTCTTCTTTTCCCCTCATTTTCACGGGCTCTACAAACGACTACTGATCTCGTCTCCTCCTCACCAAACCTAGTGGAAGGCTATGAGACCGGTGGAGATTTCGGAGTGGCAGAGGCGAATAGGGATAAGGAGGCCAGCGATGGAGGTGCCATGGTAGTTCGAAGAATAGGAGGCTTGTGATGGGTGAATCGAGAGAGAAAGGGAGAGAGGCAGGCTGTGTGCTAAGGGGGCTAAGGGTCGGTGGAGCTAGGGCTGATCCCTTGGGGTCTGAGTTGGGTGTGTCGCCACCGTGGGGTCGTTGGGGTTGCATCGGAGATCAGAGGTCGTCAAAATCCCATGTTTTGAAGCATGTATTAAAAATAGGTAAATGCATGCTAAATTCATGAAAAAATATGGATTGTGTGGGGGGAATGAATGTATTGCATCAATGTGAAGAGATCCAGTAGTTTTCATGTGGTTTTGTTAGTTTTTGGGTTGAATTACATGGACTGTGTTTTAGGGTTAATTTCTAAGTTTACCGTTCCTATGAATTTGTATCTTGATGCATGTTTATTGAAATTTAGTTTTGTTGGTGAGGTTTTGAAGTAGACTTGAGTCTTTACATCCCATAATTATCTCGTAATTTTTGTGAATGGATCTGGGTGAATTTTGGATGGAATTGTGGGTTGAGTTCAAGGCAGATTTCTGAACTCTAGCATTCATGCGTGGGTTGGCTAGGACCCTATTTAGATGTTTTCTGAGATTTTTAAGAATAAAATTCACGTTAAATAATTAGTTATGCATGAAAAAAAAGATTACATGGTTAAATGATGATTTGTGGGATTTTATGATGAATGTTATGATTTATAGAGTATGAAATGGATTTATGGAAATTAAATGAAATCCATGTCATGAATGATGATTTTAATTTCTCTGTAACATGTATATTATTGCTATAAATATGCTTGAAGCCCATCTTTGGATGTGGAATAAGAAAAGTAGGAATACGTAGAAAGTGATATTAGTATTCTGATGGTATTATTATTCAATTTGGAAGTAATTTTCTTTTAAAGGTGAATAAGTGTGTATAAGAAGATATTCTGGTTTAGATGAAAAATTGAATAAATATCTATTAGAATAAGTTGAAAACATATATATTAATAATAATCAACTTGATTAATAAGATATATATCTAGTTTAAAATATGTATACATTATATTATATATACATTAATTTTTAAACAAAAAATAAACACACCATATACATACATATATGAGAATAATTTAGTGGAATAACTTTATTCCACCTTTCTTGTGGAATAGCTATTCTGGAATAAGTAAATCAAAATAGGAATTACTATTCTGCTTTTATTCCATTTTTTGACTTGCCAAATGGAATTATTATTCTAATTCTATCATTATTCCACCCATATTCCTGCATCCAAACATGGGCGAAGTGTTTGGAGTTTGTTTTATAAGTTGTGGATTTTTAGCTGAAGAATTCATATGCCTTGTTCAGAAAATCTGATTGAATTACCTCAGACATAACTGGTCTACGCAGATGACCTACGTGGGTTAGCTAGGGACTTGTTTAAGTGTTTTCAGTGATTTTATGAATGTATCATGTTAAATCCTTATGAGTTGCATGGAAATGTAGTTTTGGACATGAGTCCCAATAAAAATGAGTTAATGTGGTTTCGGACATAAGTCCCCTAAATATGCATCAAAGTTTTAAAGGAATGATGTTTCCTAAAATGAAAAGGTTTTGAGGAAAAAGTTGTATGTTTTGAAAATGGATTGATAATTGTTTTGAATCCACGTGGGTTAGTGTCAACAGCCTAGTATAGAACCAGTTGTCAGAAGTGGCTGTGTTTGCCAAAGTTTGAGGCAATCGAGAGAGACTAGATTACCCCATCTGAGATGGTGTAGGTTGAGCCTAGGTATATGAACTTGGTTGTTCGGATCACCAATGTGCCATTAGGAAAATACGTATTCCCATGTAAATATGATGGGAAAAAATGTTAAGGTCTGTTTGTTGGAGCGGTATCCTCCCATACGGAGAACTTTGTCGCAGCATTGCAGTAGGGTAGAGATTGCAACCTCATCGACTGCTTCAGAGCCTGATTGTCTCTGTTCAAGGTGATAATATTGAAAGTGAATATCAAATGTGAATATGGTCTTGAGCTAAAATTAGACTTTGAGTTTGGCTTAAGGTTTTAGCTAGATTCTAATCAGATTAAAATGATTTAGAATAATGATTTGAACTAGTTGTTAGCTAATGCTTCTATGAGTTTTTTGAGTTTTGTGAGGCCTTGTGTTTTAAGTTGTATTTGGATGAAAATATGATTTCTCGTATGCATAAATGATTTGAAAATGCATGAGATTTAAGAAAAGAAAATGATTGAAAAGGCATGGTTTTGGAAATGAATTCCTCTTGCTTTTGGTTTCAGGATTTGTCGTTTTCTCGAAGTTGTGAAATGATTTTATAAAAATAGAGATTAGAGTTTTCTTGTGGTTTTCTGTGGTTGGACGTTGTGACCATACCGACAGAGAAAACCGTGATTCGATGCGATTGAGATCGCACCTAGATCGGTAAGCCACGACAAATCTGGTGAATCCGATGAAAGAAAAAGGACTCAAAAAACACCAAAAGAATCGAAATAAAGAAAAGATAAGGAATCAGAGTTGCCACCTAGTCTATTAAAAAAAACAGAAAGGCGACGAAAATCGTATCAAAAGTCGAGGTGAAAAGAGGATGCAAAACATGAATGAATCCGTGCCAAATGGACGCGACACATGGGTCATTGTATACCGAAGAAAGGATAATGACTCCTGTTACGTGCAAGGGAAGGTATTAGACGTGGCAATACAAGCGTTTGAATATCAAATGAACCCTCACACGCTCGACGTATCGGTCTTTTTCGGACTCATTGTTCGCATGCGTGGCAATATACGCGTTTGAATGCCAATTGATGTGTGCCTAATGCATGAATGATGCATGAGAAATAAAGAGAAGTAAATAAAAGATGCAACATAGCAAATTAAGAGTGCAATCAAACCACAAGACATGAATCGATGTAGGGGATGAAAGTATGGTGGGGCCAGAGGCTAAGCTAGGCTAGACTTGATCCTTGGAACAACCGTACATCCTGGATGCGCCTAAGTTACGTGCCCTAGGACATGTCCAAGCAACTAACTATCATGGTCAATCCCACGCACACCCAAGGTTGTAATACTGCAACTAATGGATGATAGACAACATGAATAGAAGATGGGGGCATGTAAGGTCTAAAAATCCAAAAGAAAACCACTTGAATAGAGAGAGCTCGAACAAAACACGAAATACGGGTAGGTAATGAAACCAGAATCATGTAAAGCAGTCAAACATGCTAGAAAAACTTAAATGAAAGGGTATGTGGTCAAGGCTTGGTTAGGTTTGGCATCACGTGGTCCCTCATGAACACGCTCATCTAGGACGTGCGTTCGGGGTGCGCACTTGGAACAGAGTCTAGACTATCTTTCTTCATTATCTCTCCCCACGAAAGGTATGCATTACTAAATCTATAATGACATCTAGGAAGCTAAAAGGAATACATGGCATAGGAAAAAATGATGAGAAAGCAAAACGATAAGCATCGTGGTCTCTTCCCCGTCTCCCCCTTCTTTCGTTAGTCCTCACGACCTTCTCTGGCTATGACGATAGCTGGAGTTGAGGTCGGGACTCAAGGGTGGCGAAGGAAGCTCGAGAGGAAGCTGGAGGCCACACAAGAAGCAGTGGAAATCCTGGTGAAAAGCTAGAGTCCTCCACCCACCTTTGTCGCTGACATCATGGCTTGTCAAGTTTCGATCGACCCCATGAGGAGGCCATGGTCCAAGGCACGGTTCCGCGACGACGGGAGTTTAGGAAGGAAGGATGGGGAGCCATCGGGATGTCTTGGCCAAATGCTAAACCGCCAAAGGTCTCACGCAGACACTCGTCGTCTATCGACAGGAGGAAAACAAGATGCAAGGTTGTTGAAAACCAAATCCGATGGGAAATAAGATGGGAAGATGAAACAGAAGCAAGCAAGCGATACTCTAAGTAGAGAGGGTGAGAACTGTACCTGTGCTGGCTATGTTCCTTTGTGTAACGCCCCGAATCCGGGCACGCTACTAAACAATAGCATCACAAGCCTAATTACACAAATTACAGAATAAAAAGACTGTAACTAGGATCACGATGCGCGGCTAGAAACTCCGATTCCTGCACCGGAAACTGGCTGCACGCGGTCTGCACCTGAAACACACACAGCACGCGTGAGTGACATCTAAGTCACCCAGTACGCGCCCCCAAAACACCCAACTACAAGC
>JAMKQA010052010.1:0-13275 GCA_024699735.1 Posidonia australis
ATATTAGGAAACAAATTTTCTCTGGTTTTATTGTGCTTGCTTGTAGTTGGGTGTTTTGGGGGCGCGTACTGGGTGACTTAGATGTCACTCACGCGTGCTGTGTGTGTTTCAGGTGCAGACCGCATGCAGCCAGTTTCTGGTGCAGGAATCGGAGTTTCTAGCCGTGCATCGTGATCCTTGAGGTGAGCCTGGTTACAGTCTTTTTATTCTGTAAATTGTGTAATTAGGCTTGTGATGCTATTGTTTAGTAGCGTGCCCGGGTTCAGGGCGTTACAGAATGAAATGGAATATTTGAAAAATTGGAAAGAGTTTTGAAATGGAACACTAATAATGTGTTATGAACAAGCCTGTGGTTTCCGAGCTTGAGATGGTGTAGGCTGAGCCTGTGCCTTTGAGCCTAGTTTTTCGGGTCACCGTCGTTGTTGGCTGATCCTGGGTAGTTGTACCTAGTTGTTCGGGTCACCGAGCTCGTAGCGGTGTAGGCTGAGCCTGGGCTTTTGAGCTTAGTTGTTCGGGTCACCGACGGTGTAGGCTGAGCCTAGGTCATTGGACCTAGTTGTTCGAGTCACCGACTAGAGCGTCAGACAGAGACGTATCCCTGTGCACTTATGAAAATGAAATTGAGGCCGGTTGACCGGGGCGGTGACGTCCCGCACGGGGAATCTCATCGCGGTAGTGTAGGAAGGTAGGGGAAGGATGTCCTCGCCTATTGCTTTTGTGCCTGGTTACCCCTGATTAAGGTAACAACAGTAGAGAAAAGTGGAAATGAATAAAGAAAGAGAAATGTGTTTTGGTCAGGATTGGACTGATGAAATGGTCCTAAAATCCTGAAAAGAAATGATGATGTTTTAACCAGCTGCCAGCCAATGTTTATGATTTGATTTTGAGCCAAATGGGGCATTGTGTTTTAGGCTGAATCTGGTCAGAAATGTGTATTTGTAAAGTGCGTTTTGGGAAGAAATCCCAAATATTGAAAAGGGGAATGTTTTGGAAAAATGAATTCCAAAAGGTTTTTGAAAGAAATGTAAAGGAATGTTTAGTAAGAAAAAAGTGGTTTTGGAATGAATTTCCAAGATGTTTGAGAAAAAAAAGAGATATGGATTTTGAAAAAGAATATGATTTTGGGATTGAATTCCCAAGTGATTGTTTAATAAAAGAAAGGATGATTTTCAAAAAGGAGAAAATCAAGTTTTGCAAAATGATAAGAATGAGTTTCTTTTGGTTTTGCCGAGTTTTCTTTGTGGTTGTGTGTTTTGGGGCGCGTACTGGGTGACTTAGATGTCACTCATGCGTGCTATTTGGTTTTCAGGTGCAGACTGTGTGTAGCAGAGTTTCGGTGCAAAAGTTGGAGCTTCTAGCCGTGCATCGTGATCCTGAAGGTAAGCCTTAGTTATAGCTATATTTGTTTCTATAATTAGTGTAATTATGCTTGTGATACTATGATTTGGTAGCGTGCCCAGGATCGGGGCGTTACAAAAACCCAAAATCCCTTAAAAACCTTTAAAAAAAAACCTAAAAAACCCAAATCAATTGCCCAATTCTTAAACCCAAACCAGCCCATAACAACCATTACATTCATCAACTAGAGAACTTAGCAAAGGCAGAAAAAAATTCCGACGACACCCACCACCGGCAGTCAGCCCACAATCTCCAGCGTCATCTCCAACATCAATCCCTTCATCTCCGACGCAGATCTCTTGACTCCCATGATCTCCGGCCGTTCTCCTCAGCTCACGTGAGCATCGGACGGCACCCAACCACTGATGAAATGGATCGACAACTAGAGAAGGCTTCACCGGAGTTTAAAGCCTCGGGCCGCCGACACTTCTAGCCTCTCGGGGGAGCGTACTTCAGTCCACAGAAGAAATCCCCCAGCCAACCCTAGCAATCTCACACTTTTAGAGCTTCTCCTCCAGCCTCTTGCAACCCCAGAAGCCTTGAATCACCGTCGCCAAAGCTTCCACCTAAGAGCGCCGCTATCAACCAGCTTCGCCAGGAGAGACAACCCTGCCTTCCAAGTATTCCTCTTCTCTCTCTTTTTCAATCTCAAGCATGCCCCTTTAGGTATAGAGAACTCCCCTAGCCTTGTAATCGCGATTTGCCCGAGTGGGCCGTCCCTGTTCGTTGTCGCCTCCGCCTCCGGTGGTGGGTTCACCACCATCGGTGAGGCCCTTGGCCTCCTAGGTCCAAGGGAGGCCCCATGGGCCTCTCCTCCTTTTTCCTCCTCCTCCTCCTCCTTGAGCTCCCTTCGCTTAGGAGGAGTCTCCCTGGCCTCCAACGGTTGGAGACCTCTCGTCGCCACTCTGCACCATCAATCGCCGCTGCAAAGCCCCTGTGCACCCCGGACACTCCCGCCACTCGTGACCACGCCAGGAAGCTTCGCTGCCTTGCCATGGACACCCCCACGTAGCCCCGTCGTTGCCTCAACCTCCAAAGCTCCGCCTCCACCGCTGTAACTTCCATCGTCGGCACTATTAACGGGGGAAGGACCTCAGGCCACTGCAGTACTTACCGACACCTCTGGAAGCTTCCCCGTGCCGCCCTAAAGCTTCACTGACCCTCGCCACGCCGATCCGCCGCCTTTGGAAGCACTGCAGTGGAAGCCTTGTCACCGGAGAAGAATGCCGATAGGGGGGTCGACGACACGTTTCGACCATTGAAGGCTCGATCGACGCTATTGGATCTTCCCCTATCTTCTCCTCCAGTGTCTCAGCCCCTCAAGTCACTGATCAACCGTCAAGAGAGCTCGAATGAGCCTCCCAGGCCGTCGCTGCCAGCAATCTTCGAATCATCGGCGATGATTGTTAGATTTTTAGCTTTTTATTTAAAAGCCCTTTAGTTTTTAAAATGTTGCAATTAGGTCCTAGGAATTTACTCTCTGAACCCTGTATTTTTTTAATTAAAATTGCATTCTCATTGTTTCTCTATAAATATTGCATGATTTACCCAGTTTAATTTTAATTCCCTTTCCAGTCCTGTAATTGTTTGTTTTTTCACACTTAAGTCCCTAAGATCAGGTTTTTCTTAACAACTAAGTCCTGAACATTTGCATTAAGCTCCAGTACATGTTTAAAATGAATTTTTCCTGTGAAATTTGCATTTTGACCTTGAAAAACTTCATAATCACACTGATCAACATAAAAGTTTAATTTTTATCACATTTAAGCCATGTAAATTTGCATGTAGGCTCCTAGGTTCATAACATATAATCCCTAAGCATAGGAAATTTGCATCCAGACCCTTAAACTAATTTTTAATCCATTATTTAGGGTTTTAATTTTTTTCACACCTATTTTTGACATTTCCACTTGTTGCATTTATAATTTTGCACTTAATCATAGATTTCATTTAAAAATCATGTTTGCATTGTAAATTGATCTTTAATTCCACATTTTAGTCATATTTGCACTTTATGTGTGAATTTTGCAGATTAAACCCTGAATTCTCAGGAAATTATCAAAGTGATATTTTCACACATACTAGTGCCACATTTTCATTTAATGCATCATATGCACACTAGGATAGAAGTCACTGTATACATTTTAATCTAGGTTTTCCCCTTTTTTTGTGAATTTTGCATTTTGGTCCTTGTACTTGTCCTTTATTGTGTTTACATCATTTTATTATTTTTAAGACCTTGTCCTTTTCATGTTTTCTTACAAATAACATTTTACATACATTTTGGCATATCTCAGACCATGCATCATCCCCATACATGCATTTATCACATCTAGCCATTGAAATGACCAAATTGCCCCTGTACCACTAATTCATGCACATGCATGCTAGTTCTTGCATTAAGTCATGCATAATCTTTTACACATTTAAGTACATTTTTATGCATTTTGCTTAGTTTTCATGTCATGTCATCCATTTTGAGCAAGCCCGCATCCCATGTGTTTTTTCGTGGATTTTTTCTCCAACCTATTTTTAGATTCCCTTGCTTGATATTCGATTTGACTTCCTTTATTCCATGTTTTCGGATTTTTCGATTTGATTTAGATTTCATTGTTTGAGAACATACACTAACTGACCTAAAGGCCCTCATTGGCCCACTTGAGGATTATTTCTCTTTTTTGATTTTTATGACATTTTCCATGATTCTGATGACATGGGTTGACCCCACCTTTAACCTTTTTGATATCAATATGGTTTTCTCGAGCATTTTTTCCAAAAACTTCGTCATTTTATGTGGTTTTCTTCGTATGTTGTCGTTTGCCTATTTTACGTAGATTTCTTTGCAACTTTTCCATTCGAGTTTCCGTGATGTTTTCTACAATTCTAATGATTTGGGTCTATCGCATTTTTGATTCTCTTGAGGTTGATGTGATTTTCTAAGCCATTCACACCAAAAACCTCGTCATTTCATGTGATTTTCTTTGTTGTGTCGTATTCCGTGATTTCATCATTTCATGTGGATTTCTTTGCAGTTTTTGCATACCATCTTGCACATCATCTAGTCTTGACTTGGCATTCATATTAGTATTATTAGAGCATAATCTAGGTTTAGCAAGCATTCATTCAGCCTTTAGCAAGCGAATTGGACTACAAAGATCGAGTTTCTCAGGCGTACAGGGGTGCCTAACACCTTCCCCGTGCGTAATAGGAATCCTTACCCATCCTCTGGTTTGTGGACATCTGGCCTTCATATTTGCATCTCATGCATTCAATCTTTTGTAGTTTGTTTGTGGTTTTCCTAGTCTTTTCCAAAGACTAGGTGGCGACTCCTTTTCTTTTCGTTTTATCCTATCTCGCGCCTTTGCCATCTTGGCATGGCTATGGCCTCCTCCCTCTGATGTGACTCCGTGCCGAATCTCCAGGCCAACATAGTCACAGAGGGACATGAAGACTTATGGCCTCGCCTTCCCTTTCATCTAGTAACTCCAAGAATGGCTTTAACCGTTGTCCATTAACTTTGAAAGTTTCACCAGTCTTGTAATTCCTAATATCTATTGCACCATAGGGGTAAACTTTCTCTACTTCATAAGGCCCTGTCCACCTTGACTTCAATTTCCCAGAAAAAAGATGAAGCTTAGAATTATATAGGAAAACCTTTTGCCTTAAACGAAATATTTTTCTTAATACTTTTTTGTCATGGAATACCTTAGTTTCCCCCTTAACAATCTTTGCATTCTCTTACGCTTCATTCCTCAATTCCTCTAGCTCAACCACTTGTAATTTTCTCATTTGGCCTGTGGTTTCTAGATCCATGTTAACTTGTTTAATAGCCTACAAGGCCCTATGTTCTAGTTCAACTGGCAAGTGGCAAGCCCTTCCATATACAAGTATATAAGGGGACATGCCTAAATTGGTTTTGAAAGCTGTACGATAGGCCTATAAAGCATCATCTAAATTTTCCGACCAATTTTTTCTATTTTGTTTAATTACCTTCTCCAAATTAAATTTATTTAATTTGTCTATTGGAGACTTCAACTTGTCCATTAGTCTGGGGATGGTAGGGGGTAGCAAGTTTATGTGTAATGCATACTTTTTCATTAATGCTTCAAAAGGTCTATTGCAGAAATGTGTTCCTCTATCACTAATGATGACTCTAGGTACCCAAAACCTTGAAAAAAATATTAGGTTTTAAAAATTCAATCACAACTCTATTATCATTGGTCTTGGTCGGGATGGTTTCTATCCACTTTGACACATAATCAACAGCCAACATAATGTATATAAATCCTCGTGAACTTGGAAAAGGTCCCATAAAGTCAATACCACAAACATCAAAAACTTCAACTTCTAAAATGGGGTTTAGGGGCATCATATTTCTTTTTGAAATTTTTCCCATTTGTTGGCATCTCGCACAACTTTTACAATAATTGTTTGCATCTCTAAATAATGTTGGCCAATAAAATCCACACTGAAGTATCTTGGCCACTATCTTATTGGGTCCAAAATGTCCACCACAGGCCTTAGCATGACAAAATGAAATAACACTCTTGACCTCTTGATTTGGTATGCATCTCCTAATGATTTGATTAGGGCATCTTTTAAAGAGATATGGGTCATCCCAATAAAAGTACTTCACCTGAGAGAAAAATCTGTATTTGTCTTACTTAGACCATTCCTTTGGGATAAATCTCATAACCAAATAGTTGACAATGTATGCATACCATGGTTCCACATTAATGACACAAAGTTGTTCATCAGGAAATATATCATCAATGGGAATATCATGTGGAGGTAGGGTACTCAATTGCGAGCAATGATCTGCTACAATATTCTCGCTTCCTTTTTTATCCCTAATTTCAAGATCAAATTCTTGTAATAATAAGATCCATCTGATCAATCTAGGTTTAGCATCTTTCTTAGCTAAAAGATGTTTCAATGCAGTATGATTCATATAAATTATAGTATGAGCACCAACTAAATAAGATCGAAATTCCTCTAGTGTAATTACTATGGCTAAAAACTCCTTTTCTATGGTGGAATAATTTAATTGGGTCTCATTTAGGATATTGCTAGCATAATAAATGACACTCGGTAACTTGTCTATTCTTTGGCCCAATGTAGCTCCAATAGCAAAATCCGAAGCACCACACATGAGCTCAAAAGGTTCACTCCAAACAGGTGAGTGAACAATAAGGGCCGAGCTTAACATTTTCTTCAAATAGTCAATTGACTCTTGACATTGCTTATCAAAATTGAATGAGGCATCTTTAGCTAGTGAAGTAGTTAATGGTCTTGCTACTTTACTAAAATCTCTAATAAACCTCCTATAAAATCCTACATGCCTTAAAAATGCATACACATCTTTGACAGAAGAAGGAGGGGGGAGGTTTGCTATTAATTCTACTTTGGCCTTATCAACTTCCATTCCTCTCCTTGACACAATATGTCCTAACACAATACCTTGTTGCACCATAAAATGGCACTTCTTCAATGTTAGGTTCTTCTCCTTACATCTTTTTAATACTAACTCTAGATGGTGGAGACATTCATCAAATGTGGATCCAAAAACTGAAAAATCATCCATGAAAATTTCTAAAAAATTCTCCACCATATTTGAGAAAATTCCCATCATGTAGTGCTGAAAGGTTGTCGGCGCATTACATAATCCAAAAGGCATCCGACGGTATGCAAATGTCCCAAATGGACAAGTAAAGGTTGTCTTATCCTGATCCTCAGGAGCGATCAAAATTTGATTATAGTCGGAACACCTATCTAAAAAGAAATAATATGCATGCTCAACTAGCCTTTCAAGCATTTGATCAATAAAGGGTAATGGGAAGTGATCCTTCCTCGTGGCAGCATTTAATTTTCTATAGTATATGCATACTCTCCATCTAGTTTGCACATGAATGGGAATAAGCTCATTATTTTCATTTTCTACTATGGTAATTCCCGATTTCATGGAAACTACCTGCACAAAACTAACTCATGTGCTATCAGAAATAGAATAAATAATGTCATTGTCCAACCACTTTACTATTTCTTTCCTTACCACTTCTTTCGTGGCGGGATTAAGCCGTCTCTGTGGCTCCCGCATAGGTCTAGCATCATCAATCATGTGAATCCTGTGTTGGACAATGGTTGGGCTAATTCCTTTAATATCGACCATTGTCCATCCTATTGCTGCTTTATTTTCTTTTAAGACATCTAAGACTTGCTTTTCTTGTTTCTCAGAAAGATTAGCAGCAATAATCACCAGAAAAGTTTGATTTTCCCATAGAAAAGCATACTTTAAATTTTCAGGTAAAGATTGTAGATCTAACATTGAGGGTTCTGATGTGAAAGGCTTAGGCTCTTCCATAATCTCATCTACAATGGCCTCAGATGGGGAAATATGGCAAACTTCCTCACCCTCATCTAGTGCAGCTATTTCTTCCTTCAAATTTTTTTCAAATGGTCAATCAAAGTACTCCAACTCATACTCAACTCCTTCATCTTCTAAGAATTCTTCTTCAGGGAATACTTGGATCATATTGACCTCCAAATTTTCTTGATCTATCCAACTAAATTCTTTCTCTAAGTCGGACACATTTAGCATGAGGGTTAGATCCCCGTATGTGATCCTCATAAACCCATTCCGACAATTGATTAAAGCATTTGAAGTAGCAAGGAACAACCTACTGAATATAATGGGGATTTGACCTTTAAGATTAGCTAAAGGTTGTGTCTCCATTACTACAAAATCCACAGGATAGATTAAGTCTCTTACCTTAATCAATATATCTTTCACTATGCCCATAGGTGTACAAAGGGACCTATCTGCTAATTGCACCACTGTCCTAGTAGGTTTCATCTCTCCTATTCCTAATTGCTCGTAAATAGAAATGGGTATCACATTTATCCTTGCCCTTAGATCTAATAAAGCCTTATCAATTTTGGTATCCCCAATAACACACGAGATAGTGGAGCTATCGGGATCCTTATACTTGGGTGGAAGGTGATCCAGGAATATAAAGCTAACATTAGCTACAAGGAAGGCTTTCTTAGGCACCGTAGTTGGCCTCTTTCTAGTACACAATTCCTTAAGATACTTGGCATAAGAGGGTACCTGTTGGATTGCTTCTAATAAGGGAATGTTCACCTTCACTTGTCCAAAAACTTCCTTGATTTTTTCTAATTGAACATCATTACTCTTGTTCTTAAGCCTATTTAGGAATGGGGCAATGGGTCTACTATAGGTTCCTTAGTTTGCTCAATTCTAGACTCCTCCTTTTCTATAACTTCATCAAATTATGGAGGAGGTGAGGATGTAGATAGATCTTGATCTATAGGTAATCTTTCTATGGGTTAGTCATCCTCCCTAGAATCCATAACTTGATTATCTACCTTCATCCCAGATCTTAAAGTATGGATTGCATTAACTTGATTCACACGATTATCCTAGATCATGTGTATTTCTTGATTACCATTATTTTTCTCTCTAGGGTTAGGTTAACTTGACTAGGTAATGTGCCTTGCTACCTTCTTCCTATCATGTTTGCCATATTTTCCAGTTTGACTTCCAATTTGGCCATGGCTTGGCTATTTGCTCTAGACATAACTCCATTTCTCTTTCTAGAATTGTGAACCTCCTATCATATTCATTAAATCCAGGGGGTATGTAGTAGGATGGTAACTAGCTTGGGGATTTTGGTGTAATTGAGGGTTGGGCCTATATTAATTTTCACATTGTTGTGATCCATAAGTGGTTGAAGATGAAGATGGGTTTCCCCATGAGATAAGTGTTGACCCCATGAAAAATTTGGGTGATTTCTCCACCTAGGGTTATATGTTTGGGAGAAAGGGTCATACCTAGGCCTAAGAAATGTGGCATTTAATTGCTCAAGCCCAATATCATGTTGACCTATATAAGAAGGACATTCCCCCATCATGTGACAACCACTACACCTTGGAGTAGATGCACCCACACTATTTCTATCTCTTATCTCAAGTGCTTCAATTCTCCTAGCTAAAGTATTCATTCTTGCCTTAAAAGCTATAGAATCCTCAATGCAATGCATTCCCTTAGTGGGTCCAACTCTATCATTCCTATTTTCAGTAGTGCTTTCCCACTGCATAGTCTTTTCAACTAGATCCTAAATAAACTCCCAAGCCTCAATTTCATTCCTTTTCATAAAACCACCCTGGCACATTGATTCAAGCATAGTGCGAGTGGATAAGCCTAATCTCTCATAAATAATTTGGCACAACCTCCACTTCTCTATCCCATGATGTGGACATTGCACCAAAAGGTCCTTAAATCTATCTAGATATTTCCAAAATGACTCACCCACTTTCTGTCTACACGAATTTATCTCATTCCTAACATTAATCGTTTTATGCAAAGGATAGTATTTCTTAAGAAATGTCGTGCAAAATTGATTCCATGTGCAAATTGAGTTGGTGGGTAAACTATAGTCATTTTTTAGCGTTGTCCTTCAATGAAAAAGGAATGAATCATAATCTTATAGCATCCCTAGAAAGATGTTGCAACCTCATCATACTGCATACTTCTTCGAATTCACTTAAAAACCAATATGCATCCTCAGACTCAAATCCCATAAATTTAGGCAATTGGGCAATATAGTTAGATTTTAATTCAAACTAATCCCCATTTGCCTCAAGTAGCCTAAAATTGGAATGAGAAGCTTTAGTAGTTGTCTTCATGCCATATTTGATTCCACTCACATTGGAAAACCTGCCATATATGGACATCTTCACGAACTTTAGCTTTAATTCTCGTTTTCCTCCATTTATGATTGTAAAACTTTATTCCGGTAAGAATACATCAAAATACCTTCGTGAAGCATCTTTTATATGGAAAAATACTAATAATATATACATGAATTTTATACTAAATAGTGACCTAGCCACAAACAATCTACGAGATACCAACCCTGACCCTACTGCATTGCCGTAGTGACCTCCCCGTGCTGGGGTATGACTGCCCTGACGGGCCTCACTTTAATCACATTTATTTTCTCATAGGCATGGGGATGTGTTCTTTAACGCCCTAAGTTGTGTTCGGATACCAAGGTCTTCATTCTAAGCCCTGCCAACACCGTCTCATAGGGTAATCCAGTTTTTTTCACCTGGTCCTAAACCTCAGCAACCATGCCTTCGAATTAGTAACTGATCTCACTAGGGTCACATACCCCTATTAGTCATCGTCCTATAGCCACGTGGATCTGGAAAAACACGGAAATCCTTTTTAAACATATGAATATCCTTTCAAACTACTTTGAAATACTTTCCATTACAGGAATCCTTTTCCTAGATATCATTATTTAAAGTACAAGGATTTCCACTAAAAACAATCTTATTAAATCATTATAATAAAGTCATTAAGATTTAGCTTTAAAACTCAAAAATTAATGGCCTAGGGACTAGATTTGGTAAACCAAACTAGGGTCGGCATGCCGAAATCCCCTATTATGGCATACCAAATCCAATTAGTATACTGAACCAGGCGACTGTTAGAAAAATAGTTGTCTGGTTTACAACCAAAATCACCGAAATGAGAGCCTTGGGCGGATCCATTTTCAATGCTCCAAAAATCTTACAAAAATACTAGAAACGTAGTATTCTAAGTCTACTACCATTAGGGACAAGTTTCATTGAAAACTATTAAGCATAACCTGAGATATCAAAATCAAAAGTTGAAGGACACATTCCAAATTACTATAGCACAAGCATGAAATTTCTACAAAAATCCTCCAAAATCACTAATAAATTATGGAGAATTCGTGGATTCCTCATGAACTCTTAAATCTAAGCTATGCTACTCATTTACATGAATTTAAACCAAATATACATCATTTATCAAAAATTTAAACTTAAATGGAGAAAGGGAGTTGGGACGAGATGCGTACCCAGAATGAATTTCTGACCCAGAATGAATTTCTGACGATCCCTCTTTGTAACACCCGTAAAATTCATTTTGTAATTATTTATATTTTATAAATTTTATTTCCTAGACGGGTGTTACTGTTCTGAGGCCCGTTGTGTGGTTTTGTGCTTTGGGCTTGGGCCTCAAGGGCCGGCTTCTTTTTGCATGTCCCTGTGCGTGGTTTGGCATTGTGCTTTGTGACACTGTGCTTGTGGGGCTTGGGTGTGGGTCCGTGTGGGGTCCACGTGGGGCCTGCATTCGTAGGCCGTTGGTTGTGGTTGGTGGTTGGGTGGAGTGGTTGGTTGCTCGTGCAGTGTGCTGGTGGCTGAGACGCGCAGGTGAGCATGTTCCCAGCTACTGCGGGCGCAGGCTTTATAAGTCGCACCACCCTTCTCCACCACTCATCGCCGTCTTCTTCTTTCCTCCTCCTCCCCGACGTGCATTTCTCCCTTCCCCTCCCTTCTTTCCCTTCCTCTCCACTTCTCCGCCCCTTCTCCTCCCACTTGTCTCCCCTGTCTCCTTCCCCTGTTACGCATCGAGAGAGAGAGAGAGAGAGAGAGAGAGAGGGAAGTGGAAGGGCTGTGGTGGTTCGTGTGGCGTGTGGAGTTTGGGCGGAGCATCCTTGGGGTTGTGGTGTGGCCGAGGTCACCAGGGTTCGCTGCGGATCGGCCGGAGATCATCGGAACTCGTTTTCAGTACGCATCTCCACCTCATGTATTAGCGAGCATGAAATTGGTAGAAAATGCTAGGATTGCATGGAATCTAGGTAAATTTACTTTCCTAGAATTTATTGTGATTTATTGAGAATTTATTGGCATTTATGATGGTTGGTGTGTTTTGGGTCGTTTTGACCCTTTTGGCTTTCCGATTTTATATCTTGATGCAAGGAGAATGGATTTTAGTTTTGTTTGTTGGGTTTTGGAGTAGACTCGAGGGTCTATACCATATGTTTTATGCAAGATTTTTGGTATTTGTTTAAGGGGTTCGATCGGAGGTCCTAGTTGGGGCGATTTCGGACGATAAGGTTTGGGTCGTTTTTTGGTTTCGCAAGAATTCGGCATACCAAAATGGAAATGACACACCAAATCAGTGGATTTCGGTATACCGATTCCGTTCGGCATACTGTTTTTTTGTCAATTTAGATCTTTTGGTCGAAATTAGGTCATCCAATTTTGGACAGTCGCCCGAATAAAGAGATTTTGATCGACCGAACCAATTTCGGTATATCGAATTTGGCCTGAGTGTTGACCGTTGACCCGATTCGATCGATCGATTCAGACCGGTCTACCGAATCAAGGATTTTTGGCATACCGAACTTGTTTTCGACATGCCGATTCTAGACCCAAATGAGTTTATAAAATGCATTTTTCGAGTGCTTTCTGGATTGCCGTGTTTTGTCCCTATGAGATGGGATTGTGGGCCATCAGTGGTGGTCTCCTAGGACACCTGATGCACCGTTTTGCCGAGGTTTTGGAAGAAGTTTTCAAAGATATGAAAATGGTTTGGAAAATGGATTTCAAGGAAATAGTTGGCTTGGTTTGGAAAATATTTTCCTAGTTTTCTGTATGCAGGCCGAGACAGTGTGGGACCGTGTCGTCGGCACCAGGGAATGTGACGACATTCTCAGGTGATCGGGCGCGACTCCCTAGTTGAGGTCGGGGGGCCGAGATACCTGAGGCTGAGGGGTGTCGGGTCATGGAGGTATGAGACTCCTTGACTGTCGTTTCAAGGCTAGGGTTGTGGTCCGCGGGTTGAGGTGTCTTGCGGCATGACGGGGAGGTATGACACTCTTGTAGGATACTAATGCTTCTCTAGAGGGGGGGTGAATAGAGATTTTCTGGTTTTAGTTAACTCTTTGAGATTTATTAAACAGTCTGAAAAATATTAAGGTTTAGCACACAAACATTCAATCACAAAGACAACAAGAATTATAGTGGTTCAGCCAACCC
>JAMKQA010052011.1:0-14654 GCA_024699735.1 Posidonia australis
TTAGGCACGGATCACACATGCATTCTGCATTTTGTTTTGTTTCGTGATTTTCTTGTGTTTGTTTTGGTTTTCCTCGTCTTTCCATTAAAAGACTAGGTGGCGACTCCTTTCCTTATCCTTTTTATCTTCCCTTTGGTGTTTCTAGATCTTGTCTCTTCCTCCGGATTCACCATTTTCGCCGTGACTGTATCGGATCTCCCCGTGTGTTTCCGCACACCAGAGTAGGTTTGGTGAACCGCCTAGGGGGTTCCACCGGCATGGTCACAGCATTCCAGGGATGTTCAAGCTCAGTGCCGTCCTTTTTGGCCAAACAATAGGCGTTGCCTGGATATACCTTAATCACCAAGTATGGTCCTTCCCAATTTTGTCTCAATTTCTCATGCTTACGTGGTAACATTTCTTTAAGCACCCACTCACCAATATTGAATTTACATTCAATTACTTCCTTTTATAAGCCCTTGTGAGTCGTTCTTAGTGGAGACGTGGATGCTCAATCGCTTGCAACTGCTTCTCATCTAATGAATCTAATTGTAGACTTAACAACTGCCTCTTATCCTCGATAGTTATCTCATTGTCAAGTTGGACTCTAGATGAGGGGACCATGATTTCAAATGGGACTACTATCTCCACACTATAAGTAAGCGTGAATAGGGTTTGGCCTGTGGACATCCTTATGGAGGTTCGGTAGGCCCATAGAGTGTCAATTAGTTTTTCTGTCCAATCAGGTCCCTTTGCTCCTTCTACTATTTTCTTGAGGATTTGGATTAATGTTTTATTAGTAGCCTCAGCTTGTGCATTCCCTTGAGGGCTATATGGTGATGAATGGTGTAGCTCCATCTTAAATTTCTTACACAGTTTCTTGAAATATTGTGACATGAAGATGGCACCATTGTCTACTACTAATTTATTTTGGGATCTCAAACCTTGAGAGGATATTCTTTTGAATAAACTTGCATAGGATTGGAGCCTTGATTTTAGTGAATTCTTCTACTTCTGCCCATTTGGTGAAGTATTCCTGTAACACTCGTAATATTCATTTTGTAATTATTTACATTTTTATGAATTTTATTCCTAGATGGATGTTACTGTTCTAAGGCCCGTTGTGTGGATTTGTGCTTTTGGGCTTGGGCCTTGTGGGCTGGCTTCTATTTGCGTGTCCCTGTGCATTGTGGCGCTGTGTGTGTGGTCTTGGGAATGGGGTCTGTGTGGGGCCCATGTTGTGGGCAGGTTGTTGTGGTTGGTGGTTGGGCGATGGTCGTTGAGCTCGTGCGTGGTGCTGGTGGCCAAGTTGTGTAGGTGAGCACGTTCTCAACTACTTCGTGTGTTGGGCTTTATAAGCCGCTTGCGTTGTGCACCCTCGTTGCTCGACGTTTGCCTTCTTCATCCTCTTTCTCTCTCCTCCTCAAGTTCACACTTCTCCTCCCCCACCTTCCTTTCCCTTCCTCCTCACTCTTCTCCCTTCCCACTCCTCGTTTCCCCACCGGTCACCCCTGTCTTTCTTCCCCTGTTCCTTGCACCGGTGAGAGAAGGAGAGAGAAGTGAGAGAGGCAAAGGCACCGTGAGGCTCGACATCCGCGTGGCTGGAGTCTCAAAGGTCGAGGGAGCTTTCGTGGACATTGTGGTCGTCAATGGAGGTCGGTGGTTGGCCAGAGGATCGCTGACGCACGTTTCTCAGGTACACAACTCCAATCCCTGTAATAGAGAGCATTAAAATGGTAGAAATGCCTAGGATGCATGTAATCTAGGTTAAATTTAATGTTTTAGAATTTTAGGGGATTTATTGTGGTATTTATGGCGGTTGGTGTGATTTGGGTCATTTTGACCCTTATGCCTTTGTGATTTTGTATCTTGATGTATGGTGAATGCATTTCGATTTTGTTTGTTGGGTTTTCGAGTAGACTCAAGGGTCTACATCTTATGTTTTATGCAAGATTTTTGGTGTTTGTTTAGAGGGTCAGATTGAAGATCCCATTTGGGGCAATTTCAGACTATAGGGTTAGGTCATTTTCTATTTTTCGTAGAATTTGGCATACCGAACCACTTCGATATGCTATTTTTCTATTAGATTAGGTCCTCTGGTTGAAATTCGATCGCCTGATTTTGGACGGTCGCCCAAATCAGGAGATTTTGATCCACCAAATCATTTTTGGTATACCAATTTTGGCCTGAGTCTTGACTATTGACCAGATTCGGTCAACCAATCTCGATCGGTATACCGAACTAGGGGTTTTCGGCATGCCAAATATGGGCCCAAATGCTTTTGTAAAATATGATCTCCGAGGGTTTTCTGGATTGGTTTATTTTGTCCCATCGAGATGGGATTGTGGGCCGTCAGTGGTGGTCCCTCAAAACACTTGATGTGTCATTTTGTTGAGGTTTTGAAAGAATTTCCAAAGATATAAAATGGTTTTGCAATGTGGATTTCAAAGAGATAGTCGGCTGTTTTAGAAAATGGTTTTCCAGATTTTCTGTGTGCGGGCTGAGACAGTGTGGGATTGCATCGTCAGGACCAGGGAATGTGACGACATTCTCGGGTGGTCGAGTGCGACTCCTTGGTCAAGGTTGGGGGCAGAGATACCTGAGGCTGAGGGGTGTCGGGTCTTGGAGGTATGAGACTCCTTGACTGTCGTCTCACGGCTAGGGTTGTGGTTCGTAGGTTGAGGTGTCTTGTGGCATGATGGGGAGGTATGATACTCCTATTGTCATTGTGAGCACTAAGGCTTGGGTGTCGTCGAATGTGGAGTGGTATGACACTCCATCCTCAGCACCCAGTGTGGAGGACGTCGTGAGGAGGCATACAGTGTGGTGGCTAGTGAGGGTGAGACACGTGTCCCATAGCTGGTAGCATCATGAGAGACAGGACAGTCTGCCCAGGTAGGGGTTGGCTTTCGAGGGTTCTCTAGAGAGGAAGAATCGGGGGACGGTGAATGCTCCTGCACAGGGTGGCCATCACCGTGGTAGTGCAGAATGCTATGGTCGCTCCTCGGAGGACTGCGTGTGGCTTGAGTTTGGTTGCCTGGCGTCGAGCTTCCCGACTCACTATGTGTGGATTTGGCCATTGAGGGCCTTCGCTTGTGGTTTTGGGTTAGTAGAGCCCCAGTTGTGGTTTTGGTCAGTGTGGGCCTGGTTTGTGAGGTTTTGAGAAATGGTTTGCGAAATGAATTTTAAAAGAAAAGTAATTATGATTTGTTTTCTGCGATTTTCCTGGGGTCCGTACTGGGTGACTTCTGTCACTCATGCATTTTCCTCATGTTTTTGGATTGCAGGTGCAGGTATACAGAGGTTTAGCATAGTGCATATAGTCTAGAGTCTCCTAGCCGCACACATAGGTTCGTGGTAGTTAGATATTTTCTATTTGACTTTAATTTTCCTGTAATTTAAATTGTTTTAAATTATTGTGGGAAATGTGGGGCATCACAATTTGGTATCAGAGCTCTAGGTTCACTAGGTTGCACTGCACCTAGGGTGTTTGGTCTAGAGCTCCATTGGTTTGCATGCATGGTAGAGTCTACTCCTGATTTTTTGCCATGGTTTTCTAGTTGTTGTTTTATCTGTGGTGCAGTACTTTGTCATTCTCCTGCAGGATGCCTCCTCATGGTCATAAGGGCAAGGCCCCTATCATGGAGACTGAGCCCCTAGAGGACGTAGGCGGATGGAAGGCAGTTCGTGCGGAACGGTTTGGCACAAGGGATCTCTCATGCGTTTAGCAAGAATAGTGCTAGCGAGCCATCGGGTGACCCATGGTTGATCTAGTTCATGAATCTTCGTCCGCCATCGTTCAAAGGCAAGGTCAGTGCTGAGGAGAGTGAGGCCTGTTTGGAGAAGGTGGTGGAGATGTTGGAGAGCATCGTGTGCCCAGAGGAGCATTGGGTGTGGCTGGTGACTTATCTGCTGGATGGTGAGGCAGATAGGTGGTGGAAGTTTGTGAGGCGGCTGAAGTTCCCGGACTCAGTTATTGTTAGCATCCAGTGGAAGGATTTCAAGGAGGCCTTCTATGACAAGTATTTTCCCGCTCATGTGAAGGAGTAGCTTCGTCGAGATTTTCGATGTCTAGAGCAGGGCATGATGTCAGTGCTCGAGTATGAGACTAAGTTTGCTCGGTTGGAACGCTTTGCTCCTGCCTATGAATCTGAGGAGGAGCGAGCACAGTGGCTTTTGGAAAGCTTGAACCCAAGGCTATGGGTGAAGGTGATGGGCTGTCGGTACTAGACTGAGGAGGACATGGGTGGGATGGCTTATCGCTTCGAGGCAGAGCATCAGAAGTTTCTGAAGAGTCGTCCAAGGGAAAGGTAAGTCTTCTTTTACTTCCTGGTTCTCTTTCTTCGGTCCTCCAAGTGCTAGTAGTTCAGGTAGCCCTAAGAAGAAGTAGAAGGCAGGTCTTGTGTTTCCTCTGCGGGCCGACAGAGTTTTGCTAGGAGTAGCGGAGCTAGCCTCAGTTAGACAGGTTCCAGTGCTCCTAGCGGGAACTAGTGCTTCAACTGTGGTCAGGTGGGCCACATCGCTGCATATTGTCTCCAACCTAGGTAGACCCCAGCTCCGGTGGTGTGCTATAATTGTGGGAAGGTAGGACACATTCAGAGATCTTGTCCGGAACCACCGAAGACGACAGGAAGCGTGCCATAGTAGCCGACTAGGGGACGAGTGTTTACCATTGTAGCTTCAGGCGCTGTGTCTTCGGGAGATGTTGTTGAGGGTAAGGATGATTAGTTGGCTCTATAACCCTTTGAGATTTGTTGTAATCTCTTTGTAATCTAGACTTCTGCTTGATTCTATGGATGTGTGGTGTTGTTTTGTTTGGCCATCAGGTTCTTTTATTGTGACTGGCCGGATGGCCAAAGTGTTGTTTGACTCAAGGAGTTCTTTCTCCTTCATCTCTGAGTCTTTAGCGGTGGAGTTGGGAGAGAGACCAGCTAGATTGGCCTTTCATGTCAGCGTGGTGACTCCATTGGAGGAGCATAGTTTAGCTTGGAGGTATCTACAGCATGTCAACTTGACGTTGAACGATAGAGAGTTCGACACTAGCCTGATCGTGATGGACATGTAGGAGTATGATGTGATACTCGGCATGGATTAGTTGGCACAGCAATCCACTTTGATTGACTATGCTCAAGGGAGAGTTTATTTTGGGTCTCCTGAGGAAGGGTCTTTCTTTGTGCAAGGTGGGTGTCAGGGTGAGCCTAACTTTGTCATTTCAACTATGAGGGCTTATAAGTCCTTGGTCTGGGGTTGCGTGTGGTATCTAGCCAGTATAGTTACCTCCACCCTTCCTGAATTTGGTGTTCACAACATCTCTGTGGTGTGTGAATATCCCGACGTTTTCGTTGACGATTTACCTAGTATGCCACCTCATAAGGAAGTAGAGTTCTCAATCGATCTGATCCCCTGTTCTGGTGCTGTGTCGAAGCCTCCCTATCGCATGGCACAAGTGGAGTTGCGAGAGCTTAAGACTCAGTTGTAGGAGTTACTAGACAAGGGGTTTATCAGGATGAGTGTGTCTCAGTGGGAAGCGCCTGTCTTGTTCGTCCGTAAGAAGGATGGTACGCTCAGACTATGTATAGACTATCAGATGTTGATCCAGGTCACGATGAAGAACAAGTATCCCTTGCCCTACATTGATGACCTATTCGACCAGTTGCAGTCTACATCCGTGTTCTCAAAGATTGATCTGAGGTTAGGGTATCACCAGTTGAGGATACGAGACTCAGACATCCAGAAGCCTGCTTTCCGGATGTGGTACAGGCATTACGAGTTCACGGTCATGCCTTTCGGCTTGACTAATGCACCAGCTACGTTTATGGATCTGATGAACAAGATTTTCAGCCCTTTTCTGGACCAGTTCGTTGTGATTTTTGTTGATGACGTGTTTGTCTACTCCCCTGATGTCATGCCTTGCACCTAAGGGCAATTTTGAATACTCTATGGTGTCATCAGCTATACGCCAAATTCTCCAAGTGTGAGTTTTGGCTAAGCGAAGTCATATTCCTTGGCCATTTGATTTCTAGAGAAGGCATCAGAGTGGATCCTGCCAAGGTCGAGGCAGTAAGCAGTTTTGTAACACCTGTAAAATTCATTTTTGTAATTATTTACATTTTATGAATTTTATTCCTGGACGAGTGTTACTGTTCCGAGGCCCGTTGTGTGGTTTTGTACTTTTGGGCTTGGGCCTCGTGGGCTGGCTTCTATTTGCGTGTCCCTGTGCGTGGTTTGGCACTGTGCATTGTGGCACTGTGCTTGTGGGGTCTGGTGTGGGGTCCCCATGGGGCCCGCTTGTGTGTGGGCTGGTGGTTGAGGCTTGCAGTTGGCCTCATTGGTGGTGGCTAGCGGTTGGCTACTGTGCGGTGTGCCGGTGGCTGAGACGCGCAGGTGGGCACGTTTTCAGCTACTCTAGGCGTAGGCTTTATAAGCTGCATAGCACTGCACCTCTCCTCGCCACCCGTTGCTTTCTTCTCCTTCCTTCTTCATCCTTTCCCCTCCTCTTCGGCGGTGCTACTTCTCCTCCTCCTCCACTTTCTTTCCTTTCGTCCTTATTTCTCCTTCTCATTCCTTCTCCTTTCCTTTCTTCCTTTCCACTTGCCCCCTCACCTCCTATGTTTCCCCTGTATCCCCTTCCCGCGCGCGTCGACAGAGAGAGAGGAAGAGGACGAGGGAGTGAAGTAGAGGGCTGTGGTTGCTCGTGGTGGGGCACGGAGCTCGCGTGGAGTGCCTCGTGGCCGTGGTTGCGCCGGAGTTCGTCGGAGTCGGTCGAGGATGGCCGGAAGCATTTCTCAGGTACGCATCTCCACTCCTTGCAATAGAGAGCATGGAATTAGTAGAAAATGCTAGGATTACATGAAATCTAGGTAAATTTCCTTTCCTAGAATTTATTCTGATTTTTGAGGATTTATGGAGCATTTATGGGCATTTATGCTAGTGGTTGCGTTTTGGGCCGTTTTGACCCTTCTGCCTTTGTGATTTTGTATCTTGATGCTTGGTGAATGGATTTTAGTTTTGTTTGTTGGGTTTTGGAGTAGACTCGAGGGTCTACATTATATGTTTTATGCAAGATTTTTGGTGTTTGTTTAGGAGGTTCGATCGAAGGTCCCATTTGGGGCGATTTCGGACGATAAGGTTTGGGCCGTTTTCTGGTTTCGTAGAATTCGGCATACCGAATGGAAACGGCATACCGATTCTGTTCAGCATACCGTTTTTCTGTCAGTTTAGGTCCTCTAGTCGGAATTCGGTCTTCCGTTTTTGGACGGTATACAGAATTTGGCTTGAGTGTTGACCGTTGACCCTAATTCGGCATACCGATTTAGAATCGGCATACCGAATTAGGGGATTTTGGCATGCCGATTCTGGGCTCAAGTGAGTTTTGCAATGTGTTTTGATGGCTTTCTAGATGCCGTGCTTTGCCCTGTGAGAGGGGATTGTGGGCTATCAGTGGTGGTCCCTTGGGACACTTGATGCGTCGTTTTGCCGAGGTTTTGGAAGAGTTTTTAGAGGATATGGAAATGGTTTGGAAAATGGTTTTCAAAGGAATGGTTGGCTTGGTTTGGAGAATGATTTTCCTGATTTTCTGTCTGTGGGCCGAGGCAGTGTGGGACCATGTTGTCGGGACTAGGGAATGTGACGACATTCTTTGGTGGTCGGGCGCGATTGTCCCCTGTTGAGGTCGTGGGGCTGAGATACCTGAGGCTGTGAGGCATCAGGTCATGGAGGTATGAGACTCCTTGACTGTCGTCTCGAGGCTAGGGTTGTGGTCTGCAGGTTGAGGTGTCTTGTGGCATAACGGGGAGGTATGATACTCCTGCTGTCGTTGTGAGCATTGAGGCTCGGGTGTTGTCGGGTGTGCAGGTATGACACTCCCTCCTGAGCACCATGTGTGGAGGACACCATGAGGAGGTGTACCTTGTGGTGGCCAGTGCGGGTGGGACACGTGCCCCGTAGCTGGTAGCGTCCTAAGAGACAAGACAACCTTCCCAGGGAGGGTTGGCCTCTAAAGGTTCTCCTGAGAGAGGGGAATCGCGGGACGGTGATCGCTCCTACACAGGGTGGCTTCACTGTGGCAGTGCAGAATGCTGGGGTCGCTCCTCAATGGACTGTGTGTAGCCAGAGTTTGGTTGCCTAGTGCCGGGCTTCCCGAGTCACTGTGTGTGGTTTTGGCCATTGAGGGCCTTTGCTTGTGGTTTTGGGCTCTACTAGCCCTGGTTTATGGTTTTGGCCAGTGTGGGCTTGGTTTCTGAGGTTTTGAGAAAAGAGTTTGCGAAAGGAATTTAAAAGGAAAATAGATTATGATTTTGTTTTCCGTGGTTTTGTGGGGTGCGTACTGGGTGACTTTGGTCACTCATGCGTTTTCCTTGTGGTTTTGTTCACAAGTGCAGACATGTGATTGGTTTAGCGTAGTGCATATAGTCTGGAGTCTGCTAGCCACACACACAGGTTCCTGGTGGTTAGATATTTTATTGTTTAGCTTTAGTTTTCTCGTAATTTAATTTGTTTAAATTATTGTGGAAAATTTAGGGCGTGACAAGTTTGGAGTGACCCAAGACTGTGATGGAGATCAGGAGTTTCTTAGGTCTGGCGGGCTATTATAGGAGGTTTATTAGAGATTTCTCCTCCATAGTCGCACCTATGATAGAGTTGACTAGGGAAGGAGTTCTGTTTTAATGGGATCAGAATTATGAGGCGAGTTTCCAAGAGTTGAAGTCCCATCTGGTTTCTGCCCTTGTGTTGACTCTGCCTTCTGGAAGTGGTGGCTTCACTGTGTATAGTGATGCCAGTGGTGTTGGGTTAGGGTGTGTTCTGATGCAGCATGACAATGTTATCGCGTATGCTTCGCACCATTTGAAGGATTATGAGAAGAACTACCCCACCCACGATTTGGAGATGGCTGTCATAGTGTTGACTCTCAAGCTTTGGTGACACTACCTCTATGGGGAGTAGTTTGAGGTCTTCATCGATCATCAGAGCTTGAAGTATATCTTCACACAGAGAGACCTCAACTTGAGGCAGCGCCGTTGGGTGGAGTATCTGAAGGACTATGATTTCAGCCTGTCTTTCCATCTCGGCAAGGCCAACGTGGTCGCCAATGCCCTAGGTCGACGTACACACGTGATGGCGAGCTTGATGGTCAAGGAGTGGACCATGTTGGAGGATCTAGTGAGTTACAGGCTAAGGTGGCAAGCTCAGGGAACGGTTGGTGCCTGGGTGGCCAACTTGTCTATTCGCCCGAAGCTATTAGAGTTTATTGTCGCCTGTCAGCAGCTGGGTCCGTTTGTTCAGGCTATGTTTGAGAAGCTGAAGGCTGGTGGAGAGCCTCATTTCTATGTTGGGACATATGAAGAGTTGAGGTATGATATGCATCTGTATGTGCCCTAGCATGAGGAGGCCAAGCAAAGGTTGTTGGATGATGTGCATCGGTCTAGGTACACTATTCACCCTAGTAGTACGAAGATGTACCAAGACTTGAAACAGAACTTTTGGTGGCCTGGCATGAAGAGAGATGTTGCTAACCATGTGGCAAGGTCTACCACCTACAGCTGGTCAAGGTAGAGCACCGAAGACCTGGATGGACCATGCAGCTGTTGGATATTCCTATGTGGAAGTGGGAGCACATCTCGATGGACTTCATGACTGGTATGCCGCGGACTCAGAGGAAGAACAACACTGTGTGGGTGATAATGGATCGATTGACCAAGTTTGCTCACTTCCTGGCCAATCGGGTGAAGCTTCCGATGCACCGTTTGACGGAGTTGTATGTATCCGAGGTGGTGAGGTTGCATGGTGTTCCGGTGTCCATCGTGTCGGACAGAGACACAAGGTTCACCTCAAGGTTCTAGAGAACTCTACAGGAGGCCGTTGGCATTGTGCTCAACTATAGCACAACATTTCATCCTCAGTCGGATGGTCAAATAGAGAGGACTATCCAAACACTGGAGGATATGCTCACAACATGTGCCTTAGACTTTCAAGGGAGTTGGGAGGACAATCTGCCGTTGATTGAGTTCGCCTACAACAATAGTTATCACTCGAGCATCGGGATGGCACCGTACGATGCTTTGTATGGTAGGCCATGCAGATCACCGGTTTGCTGGAGTGAGGTGGGCGAGTGTTAGTTGATTGGTCCTGAGCTTGTTGAGTTGTATGCAGACAAGGTGGATTTAATCCGTAGCAAGTTGTTGGCTGCACAGAGTTAGTAGAAGAGCTATACTGACAGGAGTCGGAGACCACTACAATTTCTGGTAGGAGACTATTTCTGAAGTTGTTGCTGACCAAGGGTGTTATGAGATTCGGGAAGCGTGGAAAGTTGAGTCCTTGCTATATTGGCCCGTACCAGATTACCTAGAGGATCAGTGAGATTGCTTATCTGTTGGATCTACCAGCAGAGATGTCATCCGTGCACGAGGTGTTCCATGTCTCCATGCTAAGGAAGTCCCTAGCTGATGCGTCTCATGTGATCCCAATTTAGCCAGAAGGGCTTCAGGAAGATCTGTCCTTTGTGGAGGATGTCGTCGAGATTGTTGACCGCAAGGAGCAGGTGTTGCGGAATAAGGTGATTCCACTGGTTTTGGTTCGGTGGCGGCATCATAGAGCCGAAGTGGCCATGTGGGAACATGAGGAAGCCATCCTAGCCCAGTACCCGTATCTTTTCGCCTAGTGATTTCGAGGGCAAAATCTTCTTTTAAGGTGGTTAGGATGTAACACTCGCAAAATTCATTTTGTAATTATTTACATTTTTATGAATTTTATTCCTAGACGGGTGTTACTGTTCCAACGCCAATTGTGTGGATTTGTGTTTTTGGGCTTGGACTTCGTGGGCTAGCTTTAGTTTGCATGTCCCTGTGCATTGTGGCACTGTGTGTGTGGGCCCTGGTGTGGGGTCCATGTGGGGCCCGCATTGTGGGCCGGTTGTTGTGGCTGGTGGTTGGGCGGTGGTTGTTGAGCTTGTGCAGGGTGCTGGTGGCCGAGTTGCGTAGGTGAGCACGTTCTCAGCTACTTCATGTGTTGGGCTTTATAAGCCGCCCGTGCCGCGCCCCTGTCACTCCACGTTCTCCTTCTTCTTCCTCTTTCTCTTTCTCCTCCTCAGGTGCACACTTCTCCTCCCCCACCTTCCTTCCTCCTCACTCTTCTCCCTTCCCACTCCTCCTTTCCCCACCCGTCACCCCTGTCTATCTTCCCCTGTTCCTTGCTCCGGTGAGAGAAGGAGAGAGAAGTGAGAGAGACGAAGGCACCGTGAGGCTCGACGTCGGCGTGGCTGGAGTCCCAGAGGTCGAGGGAGCTTCCGTGTACATCGTGGTCACCGATGGAGGTCAGTGGTTGGCTAGAGGATCGCCGATGCGCGTTTCTCAGGTACACATCTCCAATCCATGTAATAGAGAGCATGAAAATGGTAGAAATGCCTAGGATGCATGTAATCTAGGCTAAATTTAATGTTTTAGAATTTTTGGGGATTTATTGTGGTATTTATGGGTATTTATGGAGGTTTGTGTGATTTGGGTCATTTTGACACTTATGCCTTTGTGATTTTGTATCTTGATGCATGGTGAATGGATTTTAGTTTTATTTGTTAGGTTTTGGAGTAGACTCAAGGGTCTACATCTTATGTTTTATGCAAGGTTTTTGGTGTTTGTTTAGGGGGTCCGATTGGAGGTCCCAGTTGGGGCGATTTCGAACTGTAGGTTTGGGCCGTTTTCTATTTTTCGCAGAATTCGGCAAATCAAACCACTTTAGTATGTCGTTTTTCTATTAGATTAGGTCCTCTGGTTGAAATTCGGTCGCCTGATTTTGGACGATCACCCGAATGAAGAGATTTCGGTGGACTCAACCATTTTCGGTATACCGCTTTTGGCCTTAGTGTTTTTTGTTGACCCAATTCAATCGACCAATCCCAATCAGTATATAGAACTAGGGGTTTTTGGCATAACGAACCTGTTTTCGGCATGTCGAATCTGGGCCCAAATGCTTTTGTAAAATATGATCTCCATGGGTTTTTTGGATTGGTTTGTTTTGTCCCATAGAGATGGGATTGTGGGCCATCAGTGGTGGTCCCTCGGGACACTTGATGTGCCATTTTGACGAGGTTTTGAAAGAATTTCTAAAGATATAAAATGATTTTGGAAAGTAGATTTCAAAGAGATAGTCTACCTATTTTAAAAAATGGTTTTCCTAGTTTTCTTTGTGGGGGCCGAGATAGTGTGGGACTGCATCATCAAGACCAAGGAATGTGATGACATTCTCAGGTGGTCGGGCGCTACTCCCTGGTCGAGGTCGGGGGCAGAGATACCTGAGGTTGAGGGGCATCGGGTCCTAGAGGTATGAGACTCCTTGACTATCGTCTCGAGGCTAGGGTTGTGGTCCGCGAGTTGAGATGTCTTGTGGCATGACGGGGAGGTATGATACTCCTGCTGTCATTGTGAGCACTAAGGCTCAGGTGTCATCGAGTGGGGAGAGGTATGACACTCCCTCCTAAGCACCATGTGTGGTGGACGTCGTGAGGAGGCATACCGTGTGGTGGCCAGTGTGGGTGGGACACGTGCCCCATAGCTAGTAGTGACCTGAGAGACAGGACAGCCTGCCCAGGTAGGGGTTGGCTTTTGAGGGTTCTCTAGAGAGGAAGAATCGCGAGACGGTGAACGCTCCTGCACAGGGTGGCCATTACCGTGGAAGTGCAAAACGCTATAGTCGCTCCTCGGCGGACTACGTGTGGCTAGATTTTGGTTGCTTGGCGTCAAGCTTCTCGACTCACTATGTGTGATTTTGGCCATTGAGGGCCTTCGCTTGTGGTTTTGGGCTAGTAGAACCCTGGTTGTGGTTTTGGCCAGTGTGGGCCTGGTTTGTGAGGTTTTGTGAAATGGTTTGTGAAATGAATTTTAAAAGAAAAGTAATTATGATTGCTTTCCGCGATTTTCTTGGGGTGCATACTGGGTGACTTCTGTCACTCATGTGTTTTCCTCATGTTTTTAGTTTGCAGGTGCAAACATGTAGAGGTTTATCATAGTGCATATAGTCTGGAGTCTTTTAACTGCACACACAGGTTCCTGGTAGTTAGATATTTTTTGTTTGGCTTTAATTTTCCAATAATTTAATTTTTTTTAAATTATTGTGGGAAATGTAGGGCGTAACAATTCCATGGTGTTGAGTATGAATTTGTTCTACCTTTTTGTGTCGAAAGTTCCTATCACTTCAAATGCCCACATTGCAAAGGGCCATGATACTTGGGATGGGTTTAGTTCTGATGTTGGCACTTGTATTTTATATGCATGAATTTGTCCTTGCTTGCATCTCCTTACTTTCTTTGTGTAGTCTACCTTCATTGTGGACCATAGTAGTCTCCCTATAGTATCATCTTGGCCATGAATTAAGTGTTGATGTGACCACCACATATTCCTTCATGCATCTCACTGAGGATGACTTCGACCTCTTCGTAGGTGACAAAATGCAGCTCAATTCCTCTAAAAGATCTCTTGAAAAGTACTTTAGTCCTCATGAAATATCTCGTGGCCATTCTTCTTATCGCTTCTATGTCATATGAAGTTGCATACTCGAGAAAAGTCCCTCTCAAGATGTAGTTCTGGATGTCGAAAAACTTGGGATTTCTGTCATGCTCTATGCTGTAGCAAACTTCAAACTTTGTGATGTTTGGCTCCTCAATCTTTCACTTAAGTTCCATTGCCCATGGCTCAGTTGAATCAAGGTGGGAAGTCCCGTGCTGTTGTACTATGATTATCTATTCCCTGGCATCGATTGGGAACTCGATTGAAGAAGCTAATGAGGTGAGCGCATCTACAAGAAGGTTGTGACTTCGGAGTGTATGGACATACACCACCAACTAGAAACAGGCTAGCAATAGATGAGCGATGTCCTTGTACACCTCTAGCCTTGGATTGAGAATTTTGTGCTTGTTTACGATTTGCCCTAGGATCAATTATGAATCTCTAATAAGCCTCAACCGCTTTGCCCTTAGCTCTATGTCTAGGCTTAATCCAAGGATCAAGACCTCATATTCTGCAACGTTGTTGCCATTTGCAGCAAAATTTAATTGGACGGCTCGAGGAGTGACAACTCCTTCTAGGGTGAGGAGCATTGTGTCGATGCCTGCCCCTTGCCAATTGAGTGTTCCATTGAAGTAGAGGGTCCATTGTTGACTAGGCTACTCCATAGCTTGTATTACCATTATTTCTTCATTTAGGAAATCTGTCTGGACTGGTTGGTAGTCTTCTATTAATAGATTTTCCAGATGATCTGCTATGGCCTACCCCTTGACTGCTTTTTGTGGCATGTATTGGAGGTCAAAAGTTTGTGAGGAGGATTTGCCATCTCGCCAATCTTCCAAAGTTTCATGAACATGTATTTGATTGGATCCATCTTTGCAATATAGTAGACCTTGTGAGTCAAGAAATAGTGCTTTAGTTTTTGGGATGCCCATACGAGTGCTAAGTAATGCTTTCTGTAGACACTCCGATTTTGAGGTAACCCAGAAATGAGTATCTGTATGTTGCTTTGGATGTGATCAACCCCTGAATCGAGCCCCAAACCCATTAGCCAGAACCCAAACAAAATTCCTGAGTCAGGTTGGCACACCAAGTTGGCGCACCAAGCAGGCGCACCAACTAGGCGCACCAACCAGGCGCACATAACAGGCGCACCAAGCAGGCGCCCAGCCGTTTCCAGACCGC